>CM032179.1:1306108-1356621 GCA_018908115.1 Anopheles rivulorum
GTTCTCGAATTTTACTTAGAACAAACAAACGTACACACACCCATGCAAACTTGTTTCGCCTAGCCGCCGAATGTATCGTACAGTAAGTTCCATCGAACTACGTCCGGTAGCGCGCAAAGATGGCCGTTTATGCGATGCACTTACACAAGTTCAGCACCGCTTGTCACCCGTTGGCACTGCTCTATGAATGCTACCTTAATTAAATCACGCACTGCGTACGCGCGCACGACTTGCAGGTTTGGGTTGCTGTAGCGCGACTGCCCGGCATGCGTCCTACGACAACGAGCTCAGACAACATTTTGAGAAGTTTCGGTGCCGTAGGTTCTTTTCTTTCCTTGGAAGTTGAATCATGGATCAGCCACTTTTGTTCTCTGAGAATGCTCCATTGTTCCTACAGCGATCGGTGAGAGAGAGCGAGTGAGAGAGAGAGAGCGCGAGTGAGAGTAAGCGAGGGAGAGAGTCCTCTTTCTCTGCGTGATCATTTTTCATGTTGTCTTTTGTATGGCTGTGATATGTATTTCTTTCTCCAACGTGTTTTCTCTCACTTCGGGTGCGATCGGCCGTAATTCTAGGATGTAGCGTTGCCTTTTATTTTGCTTTTAAATGCCGTTTAGTCACCGGTACAGCTGAAAAGGGGCAGAGCGATTCGGATATTTCTCAATACCGGCGTATAATTATTTCTGCAGCACAATGTTTGTCCAACTTGCAAATACAAAATTAAGCCGTGCTCAATTGGCTAATGAAGACCAACCGCATACAGGTTTAAGGTTTCCTTTCACCGTCAACACGTAAGAGAATGTAGAGCGAAGAAAGTTTAACTTTAATAACGTACTCAATATAAAATTAGATAAATCTATTTTCTTCTTTTATTCTTCAATGCAATCCCAGTGATCTTGGGCAGGTATTTTAAAGTTTCTTTGACGTTTCTTGTTTTTGGTTTAGCCTGCCGAAACTATACGATCGAAACCCACTTACTCGGAACCGAGCAGCAAAAAACAGTGGCTCTGGAAGAACTTTCCATCGTTAAAATGGATCGTTTGATGAATTTAGCTTTACGAAAAGCTCTTTAGAATCGTTATAAGGTCGCCTACATCATCAACATAACACTAAGGTGCACTGATTACGAGCAAATTCTTTCGATTCGCTCAGGCAAACAGTTAAAAAAAGTATAATTGTAGGCTAAACAAAACAGCAACAACTGAACAAAACAGTAGAGAATTTAATTTTTAAAATTTTTATTTAATTATATTTAAACAAATAGTGAACAAGTTGTACTAAGGTTGTGAATGATGCGTAAAATCCTTGTTTTACGAGCTGGTAAATAAACGAACGTAATGGAAACTCGTGACGCGTAGGAATGAATTGTAACTGGGTCAAATGGGTCGTAGTAACCTCCGTTAACAGATCTTTAAAAGTTTCGTCTTCTGAGATTCTACCTCGACAGATGTTCCTTAACCTGCCTTCTGTATACTGAATAGAGAGCTCTTGCTACGTGTTTCATGCAATGTTCCACTTCTGCTAGCGCCACATCAACAGGTAATCTTCGCTGGGTTCATGTCTTTTTGGGAGGCGAGAAAAATACTAAAACATGCTCAGGCACCACGCTCTTTTATGCGCTTTCAGCGGCCCCATCACCGGTAAGCAACGTTCCGTACGGCAAATCGTACAGAACGAGCAGTTTTGCTAGGTTCAGCAGATGCTCCCGGCGACGTTCGGGATTGGAACCATCTTCCGCTTCGTGTTGGCCGTCAGCTGCCAGCAACCCTTCGTTTGGATCGTGAATCGTATCGACGCCCAAATACTGCCGAATGATGGGTCGGTAGCGATACAGTTGCTCATCGTACCGCTTCCAGATACGCTTCAGCAGTGACTGCAGCAGGCTGCCGGACAGTAAACTTCGCGACGCCGGTATCTTGTAGGAGCAGTAGCTTTTGTCCAGTGCGGCCGTGAACAGGCGCAGCTGCCAGGCGTCCATCGCTTTGTACGTGCGCAGTGGATTGTCTTGCAGCATCTGCACAAAGGTAAATGAATGAAGATTTGTTAGAAGTTAGAGGAGCACCTGGGAGATATGCGTTTTACGATATGCGAGTGTGTTAGCGCCGTACCTGCGTTAGCCCCAGATAGAACGGTAGTGCGTGGAGACGATCACCCAGCACGCAATCCGTCAGATGGTGCGCATGCAGGCTCCGATAGTTACGCTCGAGTTCTTCCGAACCGATCGGTTCCAGCAGGCACCGCAGCTTCAGCGTATCGGGCGGTATCAGCAACATTCGCGTGGCATTGATCGCCTCCGTGTGTCCGGCAAGCTCCAGCAGCTTCAGTGGATCCAAGTGCCATATGTCGTAGTTCTGGCCGGTAGCGTGTACCTGTCTCGCAATGAGGCGCGTTGGTTCCTCCTGGAACGACAAACAACCATTACGCTGCTTCACATCCACCCGTTCAAGCTTCTTGAAGATACTCCTGGTGAATGTGCAGAAATAAAGAAACGCATGTTACTAATGAAGTGTGTGTGTGTGTGTGAGAGAGAGAGTGAGAGAGAACACCTTGCATTTACTTACTCCAAAATCTGCCAATTGTACTGCCGATCGAAGCGGATGTACCAAAAGTTTTCATCGCACACCTCGATCCACGCTAGCGTATCGAACTCGGGCAGCAGGCACGGTGCAAACTGTACTACCGGCGTCACATTCTCGCCGACCAGCGCGTACCGGATGCGACACGTGCACAGCTTGCCCGTATCGATGCTGCGCGGTATAAATATGCGCGGTTCGATCGCCAGCACGTACAGATGGCGGAAGGCCTGCAGATGGTACCGGTTGTCGTTGCTGTAGGTGGGAAACTTGGGAAAAATCGTACAGACGAGGGCCGCGATCGCGGTCGGTGAACGCGACAGTGTGAAACGGCCAGCGCCGAGAAACAGGAACCCGACCGCCATATGGATAGCCATGTGCGAACCGTACGTCACCTGCGGTATGCCGATGCGCGAACGCAGCATGCGGACCGCGCGCAGTACGCGCAAATCCCCGGTACCGGCCAGCACGAGCGACAGCGACAGCAGCAGCACCAGCGTGCTGTTTTCAATCATCTGCCGGCCCACGGCACGGGCAAACTTGGACGCCATCTCGGTGGAATATTTGTGCAGCCGGTTACCGTGCTCGATGAAGTACATCAGATAGTGGTTGAGCGTGCGGACGGCTGTTTCGTCTGCCGTGCCGGCGTACCGCAAACCGATCGCTATCGCACTGCCGCACATTACGCTACAGTATGCCTGCGCGTAGAGTACCTTCTCCGTCTGGCCACCGGGTTGCTCTTCCGCGGCCGGTTCCGGCTCGTCCGTGTCGTCCAGCGGTGGCACATTCTGTTGCAACAGGTCCGGTAGCTGGCGCTCCACCCAGTCGCGCGTTGCCTCTACCAGCTGCCAATGTATCAGGTGGCGTGCGATCGTGCGCAGCTGCAGCAGATCGGGACGCACGAACTGCAGTATGTAGTTGGTGGTCGGTGGTTCCAGCAGCCGGGAGATGGCTTCATTGCCGGTCGCAAAGTACATCAGCCCGAGGGCAATAGTGGCACCCGGTGCGGTCACGTCCAGGTTCACCGCCGGCCCTTCCTTGATCTGGAACGAGGGCAAACGATACTTTTCCTTCTGGGCGCCCACCATCATGCGCCGGTTGCCACCGTTCATGTAGTAGTAGAGCGTATCCGGCAGAGCGAGATCATCGAGCGAGAACGAACTGTCGCCGAGACCGAGCATCACCAGGCCGAGGGCAATGCCGGCGGTCAGTGAGTACGATTCGCGCTCGACGTAGTTCTCCATTTCGGGGCCGGGCGGGCGTCCAATCTCCTGCAGCAGTATGTCCACCATGTGACGCTTTGCCGTGCCCTGGTACAGTAGCCCGAGGCCGAGCAGGGCCGCCACCTGCAGGTTCTGCGACACGTCCAGCTCAACGGAGGTGGGCGGTAGCAGTGCTTCCACGTGCACGGCGAGCAACCGTGTCGTGTTGAGGTCGCCCGTGCCACGATATGCCGCCGACAGGCCAATCAGCAACCCGAGCCGTACCATCTCATCAGCCCGTACCATATAGTCGAAGATGCTGTAGATGGACAGCTTGCGCAGGTGCCCGGTAAGGCCGAGAGCCATCAGGAAGCCACCGTGCTCGGTGGAGCTATCCGTACCCGACGGTAGCACCGTGCTGCGCATGCCCTGCCGATTGTTCGCTATCCACGTAGAGGTCAGGTTGGGCGTATCGGGACAGACGCGTAAGCCGGCCGCAACACCGTTGTGAAATGCGGGCCACAGGCTCATGTTGGTCGGTACCTCGATCTGCTGTATTTCGACCGTTGTGCCACGGATCATATCGCGCCCAGACAGGCAGAGCCGGGGTATTGGGACGGTTTGCGTTTCGCTCGGCCGGCTCGAGTAGACGGTAAACATGCCGCGACCGATCGGCAGTGCCATCGTGCGCAAACACAGCATGTACAGCCGGCGTTCCTGCTCCTCGAGAAACTCGTTGTCGGACACATTGGGCGGCTGCGGCACGTTCAGCTGGATGCGCTGCGAGCTGTTGAGAAACGTGCGCACGTCTGCCATGCGCTGATCGTCCGGGAACCGTAGCTGCAGAAACTCATCGTCCAGCCCACCCATACCGTCCTCATCGCCTCCCTGGCGCAGCGCGTCCTCTTTCTGTGCGCTCGTTCCCGCACCGCTGGACGCCCCTCCACCGCTTGCTCCACCACCCGTCACGCCACCACCAGTCGTGCCGGATATTTCGATTTCGCTCATCTCTCGCTGCCAGGTGTCGATCTCGTCGTACTTCGGCTTCGTTATGTAGCGCTGCTGCACGTCGTCGGGAGCGTCCAGCTCGTGATCGGGCACCCACTCCTGCAGCCCACTGCAAACACTGTGGGCGCGCAGTTCAGGCCGCATCAGCAGCTCGTAAAAGACGCCCTGCAGCCCGTGCGTTAAATACTCACGGCATCCCTCCAAATAGTTCAGCACGATATAGCGCACCGTGATCGGTAGCTGATCTAGCTGGCTCCGTGTATAGCCGCGTTCGACCAGAAACATCAACACGGTGTCGCCGGTTTGTGCGAAACGACTGTCCGCCGTGCCCGGGTCCATTTCGTCCGTTTGCGACGGTTGCTGCAGGCACAGCTTTCTTGCGCTTTGCCGCGTGAAGAATTCGCTCGACAGTACCGATGCGAGATGCTGCTCGACCCAACCGTGCGCTGCACGGATGCGATAGATCAACGCGATCAGCGTTAACATATCGTAGCTGAAATCGTTAATACCGGGATAGTGCGGAAAGAGCGCCTCATCGTTCAGTCCGCCCAGCATTCGCTCGGCGTAGCGAAATACGTGCGGTGGTGATGTTCGCGCTGCACCAAGCCGATTGAATATGGCGGTATCTGCAATCAGACAGCTGTCGTGGCGTCGGTAACGGTCTAGCAGTTCGGGAAAGTCGGTCAGATAGTGCAGCTGATACGGTTCCAGCTTCGCATCGGACGCAAGACAGTACAGGAAGTCCGCTAGCAACCGCAACTCGTCCGTCCGACATACATTCATTTTTAAGTCTTCGTACAGCAGATGAAACATTTGCAGTATCTCGGGGATGTATGGATAAAGGCTGTTTAGCTCGTGCGTTTGATATGGGCGACCACCGTTGCCACCACCGCCAGACGCCGATTTCGGGGACACTGGAACGCCCGCGAACGGGTTATCTGTAGCATGGCGACCCAGAAACTCCCAGTCGACCGTTTGACCGTGCGAGTTCTCGCCGCGGCGACGCTTCTTTGGCTCATCGGTACATGCACAGCTGCCAGTGCCGGCCGGTTGTTGTTCACTTGATGCCACCCGATCATCCGCATCCGGAGGCCCGATCGGTCGGCCCATCATCGTGAACAGCAGCGTGCAGAACAGATCCCATTCCTGATGCACGCTGAAGCCGGCATGCGATCCCGGCACATTACGCGTACCGTACCAGTGGATAAGAAAGGCGTGCACGATCGACTTTGGTAACGTGCGCCGCATCACTTGCAGACAGATAAGCACGAGGTGCGATTCAGCAACCGGTGCCAAAGCCAGCCGCAACAGTCTGTCGTTATCCAGCACCAGTGTAAAGCGCGACCCGGTCGCATCACGTAACATCGCGATGGTTCGCGTATCGATGGAAGTGCGTACGTTGGAGTTGGATGAATGCTTTGGTTTCGCACCGCTCGCAGCAGATTCCGACAGCGTGACAGGCCGTACGGGTGACAACAAATGGAACTCCTCGTCAAGCATTCCATCCCCGACCGATACGTTCGGAAGCAATGTGCTACGGCGCGGCAATCCTTCCAGCAGTGCACCCGAACCAACAGACCAGTTGCCCGGCGTGTTGCTTGACGTTTGGTTTGTACGGGCCGGTATAAAGGACGTCCTTGGTGGTGGTAGACCGTAACCGGTAGCGTTCGGCAGGAAACAGTCACTCCGTAGCCCTGTAACGTGTAGCTTACCGACAGCAATATGGCCACTAAACAGTACCAACCGGCCCGACGGCTCCAACACCACAATCATATTGATGTGATCGAGCGAGACGGCTGAACGGGCCGGTATCATGTAGCTTCCGCATACGCTTAACGTTTCTTCGTTGTACTGAATGAGCGTAAGGCGGCTGGCACGGGTCTGAATGAAGCAAACATACTTGTTGCCCGCGAGATCGGTGTGCAAAAATCCGTCCGATCCCATCTCTCCATCGGATGTTCTGAAATTCGAAACAAAAATACACGAATAAGTGAAACAACATTGCGAAAGATAACAAATAGCATAAAAGGGATAGTATGTATGGCTATTCAAACAAAACCAAAGAACTGGTAAGCAAGCAGCAGGGCAATATCGTGATGTTTTCGAATATTCGTTACACGTTTTACAATAAATTTCGAATAATTAATCAATCAATCGCACGCCCATTGAGCGGTCAGCAGAAAATAAAGGTAAAAGCTACAAGCGTATTGTAAAACGCTAGAATATGACAAGATACAAAAAAAATAAATTACACCATACCTCCATGATGAAACTCTAGCTTCGTTACTACTCAATGCGTTAACGGTATACACATGCTCCAGGCAGAATTGTGGTGCTAGTGAAGCGCCGCGCGTATCCGGATGTGCGAGGACAATACCGTTGCGATCCTCACCGATGCGTGAGGGTTGGTCGCAAAGCGGATTATTACTCTGCGGGATCGAACTGAGCCAAGACGATACAGTTGAGCTGAATGTTTGATCCAGTTTCGAGCATGTTCCGAATAGCTTTGAATGCGCCTGTCTTTGCTCGGTGGTTGATTCGTGTCCTGCATCTGCGCTCGGCAGATTACTGTTATCGTCTTCCGACACCGTATCGGCAATGTTATCTATGCACTCCACCATCTCAATCTCTTCGTCGTCGGCCGGCCGCAACTTGTACAGCAAGTGTTTGCCGCTTATTTCCTCATACACCAGCACGAGCGATACTTTCTCACTTGAGAATACCAAACGGTAGTTGGGTGCATCCAAGAAACCAAATTTTGAACCGATTGCCAACAGCACGGGCTTCATTTCTTCCAGTGGGAAGGTCAATGTAAACAACCGGGGCCACGGTACACCCTCGCGGCTTATCGTCACCGAATGGGTTGCGCTGCGCTCAAGCATTATACCGTCCGGCATCATCCAAACAGCGGACACCGGGCATTGCAGCATTGCTTTGTACGTCTCACCACTGTCGAGGAATACGTGTATGGTGTCTTTGTCGATTAAACAGATAGCGCTCTGGTCGGAATCGGATTTCCCCGGCAGGGTCGTATCCGGCCGAATAAACCGCCTCGGACAGAAAAACGCGAATCTGATCGGCGTATCACATGTAAAGGTAGTTTGCGGCAGCCCCTGGGATTCGTTACTCATGCATTGAGTCCACACGGCCGTATGACCTTGCACGTATAATTCTTCCTCCGTGCAGAGATATGGTGTTGATGCACATCCGCTGGCAACGTTGTTGCGCCCCGTTCTGATGGGCAGTTCGCGCAACCGATAAAATTCGACCGGTTCATTCTCTTCCAGCGAGATGTTCACGTTTTGCATGCGCTGCAACAGCAAAAAGTCTACTGGATGTCCGGTTAATGCGTGCTCGTCCTCTACATTCGGCCCGGGATGATTTTCCACCACCTGACGGCCTCGTGGAAAGAATTCCTGCATACGGAAACAGAGAATAAACACAATTATTTGCCAGTTCGCAGGATTGCCGAGTGCGCGTAGCCGCAGTGTTACGCTCATACCAGCGGTTCCGTGGCGGTAATCATTGTTTCCTTTTTATCATCCAGATTTGCAAACTTATCGGGCCGGCGGCGTCGACGACGGTGTTGATGATGGAAACATAACCAAACTCAAAACAACCCAGCAACGGAACGAATTCAAACACGAATTGTACGATAAATACGTATGAGTAAGCTTTCCTCGGTGTAGAAAACAGCTAGTAATGAAACAATACTGAACGGCTGCAGTGCACGAAAACAGTTAAAGCAAAGTAACGTAGATCACCGTCTGTACACAGCGAACAAACGGTAAGCAAATTTAATTCTGAAATTATTCTGTGTAATTATTTGACAGATAATCGGCTAATCAGTCATCGCGTACACCAAGGTGTATCGAAACCGCAGACCGCATAGAACAATCTTGATTTGGAAGCCTTTAATAAATGTTTTTACACCACAGACCATACCATACCAATAAGCATTATTTCATAAATAGTGCAGCTTATGTGGAATTATATATTTTTTATTCTTAAAGGAAGGCCAAGCCGTATTGCTAAATCAAAATCATTCCAAAAAAGTATGGTTTTTCTCGTGTGCCAAGGTCTATGCTTTTTATTTTTTTACACAAGATGACGTTGGTCGTCTACAATTGTTGGTTGGGAAATTCTATTCTGACTGATGTGCAGTGACAGCTGTCAAAACATAATCTGTTGAAAATCCCGTGCAAAGAGTGAAGCTTCAAGGCAAAAATACACGGCAAAACCAAGAAGCTGCACCGCTAAGTCGGGTTTTAAGCTTTGAATTCTAGGGCCGTACGCGATGGGGGCCGCATCCAGCAATCCGAGAACGCTGGTGGTGAACAACGACTCACCCGCCGGTCTCATCGACATCTCTGATGATGTAGTTCAGCGGCTCAAGAGTGGCTTGCCGTCCAAGACGCAAGGTGAGTAGGGATACATTGGTGCATTCTACCCTCCAATTCGCCAAACGCATTGCACCGGATCGATCTGCAAGAAAGAGAACCCTTCACTTCCTCTCCTGCACTTCTTTCCGGGCTGCCCGATCGCTAATCGCATGGCCAAATGGAATATGCCGCGTTTCTTTTCGCGCATCTGCTTCATCCCGGTTATGCAACCGCAAAAGGGAAAAACCGCTGTCACCTGTGCCCCGGCTGGAAGGTGCCTCGGAAGTGTTCGAGGCGATGCAGGCGATTAAAATGATTTTTCTGCATCAATCAACCTCCAGGTCGGAATGCGGACGCCCAGCAACAACAGCAACAGCAGGGTAGTGATGACAGCAGTGTGCCTACGGCTCGCGGCCCAAGCTCCTACCCAAATCCGCCGGTTCCACCGTCCATAGTGTACCAGGGCGAACTTCCGCTTACCTCGATGCAGGTACTGCAGGAGAAGGAGCGGGAGCTGCGTGAGAACGACGTTTACTGGACCCAACGGCTGAAGGCGCTCGAAGCTAACCTTGCCAAGACGAACCAAGTGCTGGAGAAGGAATACAGCGATGCGGTAAGGCGAAACATTTAAAAAAAGAGCTGTTTTCTAGCGTTTAACATGCATCCTTGCTTCAGGTTGCTGACGTAAAGAAGAGGTTCGCAACGACCGCTGTTCAGCAGCAGCTGCCACCCTGCCAGGACCTGAAGGCGAAGGTAATTGCATGCTACCGACAAAATCCACACGAAACGCTGCGTTGTGCTGATGAGGTGAAGCAATTCACCGACTGCGTCAACCAGCACCGAATTCAACTGCTGCAGCAGCGTACAGCGGCCGACAATGCAAAGAAGTAAAAGCCCGGCCGGAAGTAGGCAAAACACGCATTAATGCAGCACTTCACCCCTACTAACAGCGTACCGCCACCGGTGATCGATCGATGCGATTAGCTGCTGCCCGAGCGCTTCACATCGTTTTGCTGCGTAATCGTTTTTTTTGTGCCTCTTCCCTTTCGAGTGTTTGTCTAGCGAGAATGTTGTCGATTCATTTATTCGTTTGTAAATATAAAATCAAAATCAAACGATTTACCGGATGAAAGGTTTCGTTTTGTTTTTTTCTTTGCTACATTCCCGCTACTATATTAATATTAATTGCATACTACTATGTTAAATTAGCGAATATTGGTGATGTTTCACTTAACTACGCTTTTATTAAACGATTTAATATGTATTCGTCCCTGCTATTCAATACATTATACAGCTTCATAGTTATGAAAGATAGCAAGCATGAAGAGGCAAGGGATTTGTGATAACTACCAACTGTGGGAACGTTTGGGGAAGTTAAATCAAGCTGTGTGCTTTGCACAGTGGCAATATCGATACGAATCAACTTCACACAAGAGACGATTAATGCCTGTAAGGCACCTATTTCAAATGAACAACTGAATAAAGATAAACGAAGTTATCAATATCGAGGAAATTGATTCAGTAGATACAGCTCATGCAACAATATTACGCTCGAACATTTACTGTCTCACGTTTCAATGTTTCGTTTACTGAAATAGTCCTATTGAAATCCTATTGATACGTGTCCGTTGTGATATATGTCCACAAAGCAAAAAGCTTCGTGTTCATGAGCATGCTAGGAGCTAAACATTCCTTTTACTATACGGATTGTGCTATCTTTTAACTTTGCATTAGTTCAAATGGCAAAGCTATATTTCATTTTCTTTCAGCAGCCTTACTAGCTAGCTGTGTTTAATATTTATGGGGAAGTCCCTTTGAAATCTTAAACTTAACAAAGATAGTATATAAAATCCCCTCGGAGCACAGAGGCGCTAAAACCATTACATATGGACAAATAAAAGGGCAATTTGTCTTTACTAACAATTTTCTCTGTATTTGGCTATCTATATATATTCTATATGCTATAATGGGATAAAAGTTTTGTTACTGCTTATAGTAGTAACACGATTTCATAAGAAAAAAAAAACTCGTTACAGAACAATTCAATATTATGTATGCTTTTGTAGTTTAGTTCTTAAAACACAATCAGAATAATTTAATTTCACTACCGTTTGCGTTTACCGGGAGTTTTTGGCTAAAACGATTGTGAAGGTAAAGCATTGCTTATGATAACGCTCAACGGTTTCGGGATTCGAGTTGATTAAGAACCACTGGGGTTACGGGTTTGAGACGACGGCAACAATTATCAATGTGAGTGTACGCTGGGATGGCCATGTTGTATAAAATAGGCCTGAGATCAGTTTAATATTTTAATCAGTGAACGAGTTGCCCCGGAACGTACACACCATCGTTACAAAACCACTGGAGGGAACGTTTTCGCGTTCTTGCTGTACATTTCAGGATGAATTCCTGTGGCGCATTGTGGTTAGTGCTTTTGATAGCAGGCGTATACGGTGTACCAGCAGTAGATAGACAGGATGTGCAGGATGCGGCGAAATTTCGCTGGTGTGTACCGACAGAGCTGGTGGACGATTGTGTACGTTTAACCGGTGCCGCTGCAGTACCGATCGGGTGTGTCGCCGGGATCGATCGACTGGACTGTTTGCGAAAAGTGCAGAACCGTCAGGCGGACTACCTTGTAGCAGATCCGGAGGACGTGTACGTGGCGTCACACTTCGACAATCAGGACTTTGTCGTATTCAGTGAGCTGCGCACGGCCGAGGAACCGACAGCCATGTTCCGGTACGAGGGTATTATGCTGGTGCGTGCGTCCGATAACTTCCACAGCCTGGCTGACCTGCGCGGCAAGCGCTCATGCCATACCGGTTTCGGGCGTAATGTGGGCTATAAAATTCCGGTAACCCGCCTGCAGCGTGCCGGTGTGCTGAAGCTACCCGTAGGGGACAGTTCGTTATCGCCCGTCGAGCGTGAGTTAGCTGGCCTGTCGGAGTTGTTCAGTGCATCCTGCTTACCGGGCAGCTACTCCTCCGATGCCAGTATCGATCGTTTACTGAAGGGTCGCTACGGGAACCTTTGCGAACGGTGCGATCAACCGCAGCGTTGTGCCAAGGACGATCGATACGCCGGTTATGAGGGAGCGATTCGGTGTTTGGTAGAGAATGGTGGTGACGTGGCATTCAGCAAAACTATAAACGTCCGCAAGTACTTTGGGCTGCCGGTAACGCCCGGTGGCACACCAGCAGGCCCAGCGCTTAACCCGAACGCACGGATGGAAGACTACGTCTACCTGTGCGAGAATGGCACAACCCGTCCCATTGCCGATGGACAGCCGGTTTGTTCCTGGGCTCAACGTCCGTGGCAGGTACTGCTCGGCAATGGTGATCTGAGTGGTGCTGGGTTGCGTGAGCTGCAGACGCTCGGTCAACAGCTTTATCGCTACTGGACCGAGCCGAACAATCAAGCATCCGACGCGGATCGACGCACGGCTCAGAAGCTCTGGATTGACAAGAACGCACCGATAGTCGATCGGCCGAACACGGTCGCACCGCGCGAGTACCTCGCCCAGGCCAACTATGCCCAGGTGATCGAACGTGAAGGACGCTTCGGTAACCTGCTGCGCCTTTGCGTGGTGTCTGAGGAAGAGCGCCAGAAATGTGAGCTGATGCGCCAGGCCGCATACTCGCGTGACATTCGGCCTGCACTGCAGTGCGTCCTGAAGGCGGCGGACGCATGCGTGGCCACGGTGCGCGACAGTACCGATGCGGATGTGGTTGTGCTAAGGCAACCGAATGTCGAACTGAAACCGCTCATGTGGGAAACGTACGATGACGTAATGGTAGCGATAGCTGATAAGACAATTACCAGGGAGCGTCTGCAAAATGGCCCAGTGTAAGTTGAACGGATCTGCAACCAGCATTAATTGAAGATTACATTTCACGTATTGTTATCGTCTAATTTTAGTGCGCTGGATTTATCGAACGAGCAGGCGGTCGCGGCAGCAAGAGTACTCTCCTCGAAGCTACCCGCGCTGCGGCTAGTAGAGGGCAACTCGCCGGACGGCGAATCCGCACCAATACGTATCGTTCGCTCGAAAATGCTGACCGCAACACTGCACAATACGGAAAAGGTACTCGTTTGTGTGGATCTAAGTTTTCAACCACTGACGAACGCAGCAACATGCCACCTGGAGTCGAACCTGAACGCCGAGCGCAATGCGGCCGCCATCTACGTTCGGAAGGATGTGGATGAAGCCTTGCAGGACAGTGTCGTGCATGCGTTCACCGCACTGTCGGAAGCATTTGGACGTGGGCAGCCGAAGGAGCAGGTGTTTCGCATGTTTGGACCGTTCCGGCTGCGGAACGGTGAGGTGAAGCAACATCTGATCTTCCACGACTACGCATCAGAGCTGACCGCCAACAAATAGTCGTGAGGGAATAATTCACAAACGCATATCAACCCGTTGTTAAGCGCTGCTATCGTTGCTGCGGCTATGTTTACAGCTTTGCTTTGCTATTGTTGCCGGTTTAAAGAGGCTTCGGACATTCGAGGGCTCTCGCGCCTGGCTCTATAGCATAATGCTGTTCCGCAAACTTCATCACTGTAAAACGAAAGGTCCCAAGAAACACCATTCATTACCGGTCATATAATTGTGCATCACGGGCGACGTACACTGCAATTGCTCTGTAGCTCTCTGCTGTTGTGCTAACGCATCGTAAACAATTGTTTATTCGACGTCGAAGCAAATAAAGTCGGTTGTTTGATTGTTTTATTATCATTGGAGTGATCATTTTGGGGGCGAAAAAAATATACCTGTCACGATTGTACAACAAACGCAATAAGGGTGCGGGACCCAATGTCGCACAAAACTTTATCTCCTCGGTAGTGAACTGCACTTTGCTTCACAGCTTTACTGGTTTTCTCCTCTAGTTAGCGGTAAGGTTGTTCACAAGCTAGAAAGCAGTAGTTTAACGCACTATTCTAAGCACTGATACTAATGCAAACCATTATTTTAACCAGTTCACTTCAGGCCTTTCTTGTCAAGAAATTTGGCTGCCTTGTACATGGTGACGTTGTAAAACTTTGATAATCCCGTGCCCTTGGAAGATTTTAACGCGAGACTTTCGCTAGAACCTCGCTCAACGCCACCGTTTAGCTTGGCCGAAGATTTCCGGGCGGCGTACTGAGCGTGCATCTTGACAGCTTGCTCCCGTTCGGCGACTTTGACGCGCACCAATTGTTGGATCGGTTGCAGCTCGACCTCCGGACAGTGTTGTTCGATATCATACGGCTGGATTGGTTGAGCCAACATCGGCACCGAGGCGGCCGATCGCAGACTCGACGAGCGGTTTGGTGAATTTGGGTCACATTGGGACTGCACGGATCGGCCGGGTGCTTCGTCGATCGTTTCGGCATCAGCATCCGCGTAGGGTAGGAATACTTCATCCTCGTCCTGGGCGGATGCTGGATCGGTTTTGATAGATGGTTGCTTTCTATAGATGATGTTCCTTTCGGGGACCGCCTTCAGGTTAACATTCTCGATGTGCTTGCAGCAGTAGTTGGTTGGTAGGTGTGATGATGATGCGATACCACCCGTCCCATTGCTCAACTTCATCAGGCTTTGGCTGCGTGAAGGACCCACCTCAAAGACTCGCACTCGGTAGTGTAAAACCTGGCGTGTGGAATAGTGAAAGAAAGGCTGAGAATGTTTGCCCAATGCAATAGCAGGACATCGGTTAGTACCTTTTCCTCCGTCATGAAGCGCAGCGCGTCGGCGAGTGGAATCTTGGCACAGTGGCCATCCTTCAGGAAGTCGGGATCGAGCTCCGAATGGCATGGGAAGCGCTGCACCAACAGCTTCCAGGTGTCGACTGGCGAATATAGCTCCAGCTCAAACGCAAAACGGGCGCTCACTTTCGATTCCTTGGTAGCACAAATCACCGTCCACAGCACGGTTCTGCTGTCCTGGTCGTACACCTGGTACAGGTTGAATGCTTCACCGTAGGCACACAATACGTGGTACGCGACTACCAGCTGCAATTCGGAGGCGCGCTGGCTGGACTCTGCACCAAACTCCCAACGGAGATCCACCGTCGGCTGCTGGTACACATGGTCGGCGTGCGCTTCCAGGCAATGGTTCATCCAGTCTCGCTCGCAACCATGCCATCCGCACGATCCCCACACCTTGCCCATGAAGCACTCGATCAGCTTGTAACCGCACCGTTCCCGATGCCAGCGCAGCAGCTGCAGTGGCAGCCGTACGGCACAGCCCTTGGTAGCGTTTTTGCACGGGAACTGCACCTTGGAAACGATGGCTTCCAGCGTGTAGTTACGCAGCTCGGTCACTCGATCGCCGCACAGCGGGCACGTGCCACGCTTCACGCGACAGACGGCACAGATACTGTGACCGGTGCCGCACATCGTGATCGGCCCATCCATCGGTTCCGCACAACCCGGACACTTTACCTCGCTCACGATGCTGTCGTAGTGTTTGAGTGTTATATTGAACTGACCATCGCCGTACACGTACAGCGAGGATTTGCGACAGCCGGAACCGGACACATCCGACCGAATGCTCGGCGATTGCGGCTCATCGAGCGTCCGCATACGCACAACCGCCAACTCCGGTTCGGCCATGTCTGCCTGCGAAGGGTCAGATTGTGTGCTGTTACTTTCCATCTGCAATCCAGATTGATCGTGCTGAATGTGAATAGGACGGTGGACGAGCGAAGCGAACCGGACACAACGACGCTGCAGTAACTACTGACCGTGGACTGCAACGAACCATATCAACTGGCTTACGGTGCAGCTATCTCCAAACCCAGCTCATCGCGGTCTCCATCCACCGGTTCGTCTTCCAATTCCCTTCCCTCTATCCGTCCCCAGCAGGTTGAAGACGTTTGTGGAGGTGTTGGGCGACACCCGCGCAATAGCCCGATCGGTATCGCGCGGTATTCTGGATCGGGGTTTATCTTATCAATCATATCGCCATTGCGACGTACATTGCGGCTTTCGGCAATCAGTGCGGCCGCCGTCGTACATCAATTTAGCAAAGCGAATAGGTTTCTGTACACGAACATACACACACGCACACCAAACTCCAAAAAACATCGTTCACAATTCACACCATACATTTAGTTTTACTCTCTCTCTCTCTCTCCCTCCCTTCTCTCTTTCTCTTTATGTCCGTCCCCATTCCAAATTGCCGATGGTGCGTGGCTTCTTCGGGGAGCGCAACTTCCGCATTTAACCGCGCAGAGGTATGGATAGGTTCTCGCTTCACGAGTCGGTGCCGATCGATTATCTGGCCGATTACGGTGGACCGTTTGAACCCCCTGCGGGAAGGGGTGTGCTTACGTGGGCAGTGTTAAATGGGATTAGGGATTAGGGTTGGCGTCATCACGACCGGTACGGGTACGCAAGAACTTTTAGGCCGGAAGAATGCCCACAAAACCCCCGCAAGTATGCAATCTGCCGATGGGTTAACCACATCGCATCGATGACAGGAGGAATAGTGATTCTATCTTCAACATTTAAACGCTCCTTTCCCAGATCAGCTTAGCATAATATCTTGTCTCTTCTCTAGGTGATGCATTGTTTGGTAACAAAGATAGATGAAGCTAAAATACGTAGGGAAGCATCTGATACACCTGGCCGTAACATGTCCCTGAACCATGTTTGAATCTATCGTACAGCTAGCAGCAGACGTATATTTGCTCGTTTACATACTGCCAGCATGTTGTAAGCGATGCTCAATGTTTTCGCACCACGTCCACTATCCGGTAACGGGGTGGTCACACATTGACCCATGTGCTCCTCACTCATCAGCATGTGTTTATTTTGGTTCGTCAACAGCGGGACACCGGCGTTTATGTTGATGACACGTTTTCCTTGACCATTTGTGACCGTGTCTCGCAATAGTGTCTATTTGAGTCGTTTGCCGATATGGCTAGTTTGTATTTTAGCTTATTTTGCCTCAAGACAACAGTCTACCAAATCGTTTTAAATTCTATTGTTTTTGATATTTTTGCAATCAGGTGAAACTTTAGGTAAACAATCGAGTTTCTCACAGGCATTGAAAAGTGCGTCTCAAATGATGGTATAGGCTGTATGCAGACCATTTTGTTCTTTTGAGTGTATGTGTTTTTGAACACATTTTTTATGCGTTCTGGTAGAAAGTTTTTGTTCGTACAGAGCCGGAGAATTCTGGAAATTTCCCGACGAAATGAATCGTTGAGTCGTTGTATTGTTTTGGATATGGTATTGAACTAAAATTTGTCATCACCAGAATGAAACAAACACAGTCACACTTTCATTCCTGTGCCGTGATGCACACAATTCCCGGAACAGCAGGAACGCACACAGGGAACACTCACTGTTTCGTTACGCCGAACAGTGGCACAGGGTTGTTCATCAATATTAACGAAAGAAGTTTTGTTGTTTACGATGTTGGTCCTGATTTTACACATCGTATTCCATGGAATACTGCACGTAGCACTACGTATGGTGGATGCCCTCACGACGCCGTTGTTGTATATAATTATTGGAATATTTTCATAGCATCCTACAAGCGAATGCAGGGCGATGAAGAATTTCGTTCGTTAAAATCGGTTGAATATAATATAGTTAAGTGCAGGTACACATGTGCTCGGACCATCCACTGGTAAAAAGTAATATTGTTAGAACTGGGTTGTTTTTCCTGCGAATGCTGCGTACGTAGTTGTGAGGCGCGAGTATTGCACTCACACACGCTCATTCGCGCAGGTACACTGCGTACGGATAGCCGATTCACACGCCACACAGTTTCATCTCATTCGTAAAGCAGTCGCCATCGGTGAAGGTTTAGCAATCAGTGCGTTGTGTGCTTGTTCATGACAAGAAATTAGTATTTCCGTCTCCAGTTGACAAAGTGAAGCAGAAACATTCTATAACTAATGAATATCGTTGAACCAATGTACAATTCGTAGCGAAAAAGTGCGTTTATTTCGTTCTCGTCGGTGCTAAGCCACCAGCACACGTTCACACACACGCGCGTACATGCGCCCATTGCCGGGTGTGTGTATCTCGTTTGAAAGGTTGTGCAGTTGAAGCC
The DNA here is from genome assembly GCA_018908115.1 of Anopheles rivulorum. NCBI lineage: Eukaryota > Metazoa > Arthropoda > Insecta > Diptera > Culicidae > Anopheles > Anopheles rivulorum. The sequence goes on from CM032179.1 coordinate 1,324,320, forward strand.
GGCTTCTTGAGTGGCCCGTTTGTGCAAAGCGAAAGATAACCGGGGGAAAAAAAACGTGGTGCGTAGCGCCGAGTTTGAGAACGTTAAACATTCAGCAAAGTGAAGAGTTGGTTGTCCTGTCTTTCCCCCCTGCATCGGTCCATATCGAAGAAGCATAAGAAAATTATTGTACAGCACGCATCACGGGTGTGTCTGGTCTTCGGGTCCTGGGTGGGTACGGGTGTGTGTGAAACCGCAAGACAACAGTTCCATCTGTTTGTCGTTGGCACTTTTCCTAACAAGCTCAGTATTACGATTTTCACCGTATTCCGAATTTGGTTGAAGCGCGAAAGAGCGGAAATTTGAAGCGACCGTTTCCACGTGCCAGTGTTCGTTTCTCGCCAGCAGGACTTGTACTACGCAATTCGAAGTTGCTCACCACACCATCAAACGAGCGAAGGTGTGTAGATAGTAGTGGTAGTGCCGGCTCCATCCGGTTCTTCATGGTGAGGCTTGTTCTTGCAAGTTTCACCTTCCTATACCCCGCGGGTGAGCTGATTTTATTTTCCAACGTTCGAGCTCGTGCGTTGGAAAGAGCAGTGTAGTGTGTGTTCTCCTACCCGTTCGCACGCATATCACAACACGATCAACAGAGGCAGCAGCCACCAACTTCATCCGAGCGCGGTGTGAGAAGTGAGAAGAAGTAACACACCGTCGCCTGCACGCGTCTCATTTTTTCACTTCGTATCAACCAGCATTAAATACTAAAAAAGCACACACACGCAAAACCTCTCAATCAGCGGGCAGACATTTTGTGGTCGAACAACGGCAAACGAGTACGTGCAGCAAAAAGGCAAGGCGTTGCTTTCGGCGACTAATACCATCTGGGCGAAGCGCTTGTAGTCAAAGCAGGCAAAGGTGAGTATAGCGATTGCACTGCTTGGTTGTTTTGATTGGGCGTTTTAGATTGGTTGTTGTGGTTATTATTTTTATTTTTGAGGTAGAGAAGACACATTAGCCAATTTTAACTAAAATTACAACGTTTGTTTCGGGTTGCCGGTTTCGTGCGGGTGTTGCCCTCGTGCAGGATGGATCTCGCTAGCGAAAGTACGTTGTTTTTGGACGGCGACAAGCGCAACGGTGCGGCCGACCATCAGGACCGCAACGGTAGCGCAAAGGGCGGTGATGGTAGCGGTCCCGGTTCCCCGAACAGCGGCGAAGGTTCAAGTAAGGGCACCGATGGTACCGAGCTCATGAAGAAACCGGTCGGCTTGCTCGATGATAAGCTGAAGAAGCGCGTGCGTAAGCTGTCACGATCGAACAGCAAGGATGGCGTGCTCGGTGTCGCCGGTACGCCGAACTTTGTCTCGCCGCACCGGAAGTGGAAGAACAGTCGCCGGTCGCGGAACGGTTACGGGCGCGGTCTGCCCAAGAAGGGTGGCGCTGGCCGGAAGGGCGTGTGGGGCAAGCCGGGCTCGGAGGTGTACGACGAGCTGGACGAGGATCCGAACGATCCGAACTTTGACATCGACGCGTACAACAGCACGCACAACGTGGAGCTGAAGGAGATCGTACCGCAGCTGACCGAGGCGGAGGTCGTGAAGAAGCTGGAAACCATCATACTCGAGTACTTCGAGCACGGTGACACACACGAGGTGGCGGACGCGTTGGACGATCTGCTGCAGCCGGGCATGAAGCCGCTGGTGACGAAGACCGTTGTGTCGGTCGCTTTCGAACACAAGCAGTCCCAGCGCGAGCTAACGTCGGTGCTGATTTCCGATCTGTACGGGCGCATCGTAACGCGCGAAGACATCTGTGCCGGTAAGTACGGTTCCGTTGTTTTGCATTTATATTCATTGCATACTTCGCAAAGGGTTTTGCCCTTTGCGTAGCGCATTATAGCGCATGTGTTCACTTACATGCTGTTTGCTTTTTTTTCCCCAATCCCCCAATAAAAGGGTTCGATCTGTTGCTGACGAACCTGCCCGATATCATGCTGGACACGCCGGACGCCCCGCATCTGCTGAGCAACTTTATTGCGCGTGCGGTCGCCGACGATTGCATTCCGCCGAAATACGCTTACCAGTCGGATCGGGAAGATCTGGAACAGCACGGCCAGGCGACACTGGTGCGCGCCACTACATTGCTGTCGATGCACGACGGCTGGGGCCAGCTGGACAACGTTTGGGGTGTCGGTGGTGCCCTGCGTCCGGTCCAAACCATCACCCAGCAGATGTCGTATCTGCTGCAGGAGTACCTGCTTTCACGCGATCTCAGCGAAGCCCAGCGCTCCATCAAGGAGCTGGAGGTGCCGCATTTCCACCATGAACTGATTTACGAGGTAAGTTTGGGGATGGGTGGGGCGGTATCCTCGGCATATACTAATGCGGGTATATCGCTTTACCGTTACAGGCAATCATAATGACACTGGAAGCGCTAAACGAGTCCACCGAGATGGCCATTTGCGAGCTGTTCCGCACACTCGACAGTACCTGCATCGTGACGCCGGAGCAGATGGAGCAAGGCTTCCGGCGCGTTTACGAGGACATGACTGACATCGTTCTCGATATCCCGCTCGCCTACTCGATCCTGGATCGGTTCATCCAGCGCTGCCAGCGCGATGGTTCGTTCCTCAGCGAAACACTCATCAAAGATATTCCCACCCGGTAAGTTCACAAACAAAAAATCAAACAACCTAACAAAAACAAAAGCAAAAGCAAAACAAAAAATCGAATCCATTTCGCTCCACCAACACACAGCGGGTTGGCGTACGTGCCGTTTTCCATGTTTCACACACGCGTGCTTGGCAGCTGCCCCGAAAAATTGCTCCTCCAAATACTCGGCTGTTAGATTTCGTCAACATTCCTTACTTTCTGTTTTCAACATAACGTTCAGTTTCACGGGGAAAGGGAACTTAACAGACGGAAGGTTAGAGCGAGCAGGCACATCGATATGTTTTGTTTTTCACCGTTTCGCTGCTCGGTAATGTGCGTGAAAAAGACGGTAAGATTACAACGAATACTGCGCTAGAAAACGAAATCGAAAACGAAAGCAAATTCGTTTAACCTTCGCTCGTCGCCGGATACATAACCGCCACGGGAACCGATTGTGTGCGCGTGTAGTGGTACACGCATTCGCCATGATGTAACAGGCAATCCGTTGCCTGTCTCTTCTCGTTCGCTCGCGCTATTTTGTTCCACTCTCTCGTTCTCTCTCTCTCTCTCTCTCTCTTGCTCAAGTACTCGCTTACGGTGTTTTCAACCGGCAGTATGTTAAGTTTCGATGCTGTTTTGTGCTTTGCGGGAGATTCGTCTTTTGCGTCGCAATTTGATCTTTCAGCATAGAAAAAAAAAACACCATCACAACTATACGCTGCTGGGCTTACATTGCCTTTGTTAACCCACATATCACGTACACAGGCGCGCGCGTACACGTGTGTGCGCTGGAGAATTTAACTGGCCCTGCAGGTTTGGTACGAAAATGTGCCGGTTAGATATTTTGTCCTTTTGATATTTTTTTTTGTCTTGCCTTGTCTATCCGTCCCGTTTCCTCTATTTTGAAGAGCCAGGTGGTACTATGTTTTTGTTTTGATCGCCCTATCTTACAAGGCTACCGCCGGAACGTTTATCGCAAATAACCACTAGCCATAGTTAGAGGAAAACAAACCTCTAAATGTTGCAATCTGCGACGCAATTCGGTTGTTGTTGATGCCCGCTGGTATACGCTTTGTTTTCGTCGGCTTAACCTTGAATGTGCCGCCAACATAACAATGGGCAACAACAAAAAAAAAAATCAGGCATCCCCTGTGAGGAACCAAACGGGGTGTTGGGGAGAATGGAGACGAAGCGTGGAAAGGGAAATTAGAGCAAAGAGGCGGAAGAAGGGAAGCTATATTTTGGGTGTGTTGTGAGCCATCGTATTTAGAAGGTCAACTTTTTCGCAGCGTAGAATCGGTTGTTACAAGAGAATGTTTTGGAGTGTATCTAAATCTCATACAACAAATGGTCCATAATGTAACAAGTCCTTGGTTTACTATTGCGATACATGATTGACATTGCGTTTCAAGCGATAACATTATGATGATTGAAGCAATTTCGTTTTACAGCTGACACACGTGTGTTAAGAAAGATTTATGAAGATAGTTCGATGTTGCCATGTTCAGGTAGAAAACATATTTCTGTGTGTTCACAATCGAGGATGTAATATGCAACATTCTTTGCAATGCGATAATATTTAAGGTGTTATTTTCCTTCTTCAAAAGCGTTTCTACAATATTGTACATGAAATTAATGCTCGTGCGAGAGAGAGGGAGAGAACGAGAAAGCATTTGTTTTGGACAATACTGTACATACACCAAATTATTATATTGTATGCTTTTGGACACACCTTAAAGATCCCCCTACCCATATTGGCATCTTGGTTCTATTTTACTGCAAAGAATGTGCTTTTTATTAACACAGTTGCATTGCACAATTAGAAAATTAACTTTCTTATCAATGCGTTGTTGATTGCCGCTACATTGTGTGTTACCACATTCACATCTTCTAGCCTTGAGAGTAAGAGTGTTTGGAACGACGCAAAACCAAAACAAAGTTTTCCTAGCACGTCGTCAACAAACATGTTTTGGCACACATACACAAACACCCGTGTTTACCTCCGGATGTTGCATTGTTTACCTCCGGATGTGTTCGATCGCTTGCTACAGTGGGCGTTGATATCAGGGTTCGGGATTGGTGTGGCTGATAAATTCTCACGAAAGTAGCATAATATTTGCAAAGCCCAACTTCAGTTAGTGTGCCGTTAAGTAATATTCCATATTGCTAGCAAGTTTTAACACTCCAGAGCTTAATAAATATATATGGTATCCACTGACCTTTTTTTACCTAATCGCATACCGTCTATCGTTGTGTATAGAAAACATTTCGTTTCGCATGTTGCACTGTGTGTGTAAGCCGGTTCTTGCGTGGAATAGTATTAGTACGTTTGGACGCGAGTTTAACGCTCGGCTGTAATGCACACATGCGCAGTCGCGCTTCTATTTGTTTCCCCGGTATTTTGTACCGCGGTTGCGTAGTATTTGTTTTGTTTTTGTTATGAACCTATATATTCGTCACCCTTCGCGTTTCTAGTTGACCATGCTACCAAAACAAAATGCGTACGTGCATACAAACATGTGTTACTAAAAACATACAGAGCCGAAATTCTTTACTATTGCACTGTGCAAATGGTACGAAAAATTGCGTTGAAACAAGTTGTAATTGATCCCGTGATACGGTAGTGGGACGCTTGCACAAATGGGATGGGCAACAATAACTTCTATCGTTATATCTCGATTTTGTTTCCAAACAGTACGGAAACACTACTGTAAAGTGTCCCTCACCCAGACATAATAGAGATTTTGCAAAACAACATCAGCATGCCAAGAAAGGGACCCATTCGCTGTGACAGAAAACACTGCACACGCCAGTATTACAATGTGGTTCTCGTCGCCACCCCTTAAAAGGTGAGGCGTATTTTCTTGGTTGCGCGCGCCTAATGATTAGTTGCTTTCAAGGTCAAGCTGTCCTTGGAAATGTTAGCTCCTGTATTCCTCGCACGAAACAAACAAACGCATACATTCTCCCGCAGTTACGGAATTACATGCCGGAAAGGAAAACAAACAAATTTAATGTTATACCGGCAAGCGTTACCACACGGGTATATAAAGGAGCGAACGCAAAAACGCTTTGTAGCGAAACCAACAGAAGAGTGTGTACGGCGCTGTAAACAGCAGTTTGCTGAAGTTTGGAATTCAACGTTTGCAGAGAGCAAAGCAATAAAACGCCGTGGAGATGGTGTGGCGCGCGCTGTATGCATTATGCGAATGTTTTGCATCGGACGTGGAGCACGAAACCGGTTTTTGGTATGCATTTTTGCTGGCCAATGTTTATGCTTCAGGGGTGTAGGGGTTGCTTATGAAATGGAAGCAAGCACATCTAATGTTCCAACACAAGCATTGGTTTCGTCTTTCAATATGTTTGATTAACATAAGAAATATTTCTAGTTTATCCGTAACGGCATTTTTGAACTTGGTTTACTTCACTTCACAAAGTTTCGATATGAATTAGCACGATGTTTTAATACACCAAACACTATCACACCAAAAAGCTACGATACGTACTAAACAGTTTACCGATTGTTTAATAATGTTTTCTTGTTTTTCTTCTTCTTCCATTTCAGGGGACGCAAACGTTTTGTGTCCGAGGGCGACGGTGGCATGATCAAACAGATCAATTTTCACCGCGATTTGTAAAATGTTTCCCTCCAATTAGCTCTATTAGCCAACACTCAAGCCATCCTGGCACACCCGCCGCCGCAGCCCTTTTTTTGACGGATGAAAGCAGTCGGGAGGGAAGTGGTAGAGGAAGTGGCACCCAGAGTACTGTACGTGGAAGGGAAGGGGTGGGTGTGTGTGTGTGTGTGTGTTTTTGAGGATGAGAACTACACTGCTACTAGTGGGTGTTATGGCAAGCGCGAAAAGGCTGAGGAAAAGAGACACGCAAAAAGGAGCGGGAGGAGAAAGTAGTGCACTAATCATACTAAATTTGCGAGTCAAGGTCCCTCAGAGGGAGAGAAACTATTTCCTACTTTTACATGATTTTCTTTTGTTTCTTCCTATATTATTCATCTTTGTTTGTTGTATAAAATGCACCATCTAACGAAACAGCATCAATCGTCGTGGCACCGTTTAAACGAGCCTTAATTATTAATCATAAACTTTGGACTGGTATATATTGTGCGTAATCGCTTCGCTTCTGTGTGGAGGAGGATCATATGCGCGCAGCAGAAAGGATTAGGTTGCTACTCTAGGGCCCGCCATTTACTTTATTCAAAACAAAACGATAGCAACGAGCAGTGCAAGTTTTTGGGGTTAGGTTAGGAAACGTGTACCGGGTAGCGACATGCGGGAAGCGCGAGATATACTTTTTATTTTATACGACCCAGTGTGGGAAACAATGAAGCATCGATACGTTTGGCTCATTTTCCCATTCACTCTTGCTTACCCCAGAAGAGTGTCTCTTAACTTAAGCTATCCGCACGCCAACCCCGCATTTGTGAGCTGCTTCGTTTGCGAACAGACCATCTTTATCAGGGAGTGGAGCGCCTTAATGAGCAACGGTAGTAGGATTGCATTTGGACAGCGTAAATAGGGCTGCATAAAGCAAATGGGCTCGCGGCACACTACTGTAACAGTCATAACAAAACGCAAACTAACTTAATGTATGCAGCAAATGAACTGATGAACCAAGCACGCATGATGAAACCCATCTTCCACGTTGCTTACCACCATCCTTTTGCGGGGGGAAAACATTATAATTTTATTTGCATTTCATCGTTAACGAAGTAACGCTTTTTGCTTTTAGAATGTTTTACGATACAAAAACGAAAAGAAAAGTGAACTCCTTTTATCGACGGTATAGCAAAATTGTGTGTGTTTTTTTTTGTTAAATTTTGATTTCGGCATTTTGTTGTCGTGTTTCAAACCCCCCCCCTCCGCCCAGTGTCCCACCCAGTCAGGGAAAATGAAGGTGGCGAGTAAGCAACGCGAAATGGGTGGAATTAGCGATAGCGGTGTAGATTTTAGAAGTGTTCACCTTACACGCAGATGAAGACACACATTCACCTCAATCGTAAAACAAGAAGTAAGCTTAGAAAAAGGGGACGCGTGCGTGTAAGTGCATGCGCCGCCACACTGTCAGTTGTTTTTTTTTTTCGGTCTTTCGTTTGTCCTTTCCGCTAATGTGTAACGTAAATAATTAAACAGTTTTGTTTGCTGAGCAATGCCATATTGTTTTTAAGACAAAATTCGTAACGATGTAAAATTTGTTGTACGGATGAGATAGCGCTACCCAGGCACCGGGGCTGGGGCAACAAAACTCTTACAACAGCGCCCCGGAACGTATCGTGAGGGTTTTTTTGTTTGTTCCAATTTGGTTTTATACATCGGTTTTATACACCATTTCATGAGATTTCATTTGTTTCTTTCTTCTTGCATTTCATATTTTGCTACTTAATTCGTATTGCATATTTAACATTGTAAAGGAAAGCCAACACATAATGTTGTTCAGCTTGGCGTTTGATATGGAAAACGGGAATAGACAGAAGAAAAGCCTGATTTACAAATACACACTAACGATGTCTAGTAAGGATGAGTAGCACAGCAGTAACGTACCGAATGCACATACACACACACTTGCGAAGGCGATTGATACAAAATGGCGCGATTTGATGATCAACGTTTTGTTTGCTGCAAACGGCCGCGCGTTACGCAAAGAAGAGATGTGAAATAAATGTTGTTGGATCTAAAAGCGGCAACCGTACGCGGAAATTAGCGAATCCTTTGTTGAGCAACACCTTTCACTGGAAAAGGAAAGCACCGTTGGGCGCGCATCGTTGTTGAAATGTTTATCTTTGTAGGCTAAGCGATCCTTCCAGCGACACAACGGGGTTTTGTTTTCCTCTTTCACCGATCCATTTGCTGCACCCAGTGCGCGTACACAAAGGTGGTGTTGCACTAAGCTTATCTAACGATTCGGCCCCTTCTTCTCCATCGGAATGCTGAATGTCGCGAAAGCAATGTTCGGTTCTGTTTTTTTTTGAAGCACGATAAAACCCCCCAAAAGCCTCCCTATAATCCTCCAAAAGCCTATAATAACGTGTGTTTATTCCACCATATATTCACTCTTCTCGTCCTTTTCTAATCCACCCGTTCTGGTGTTAACTGCATATTCAGTACGGTGGCCGCATGATGGCAAAGAGAACAATGAAAGCGAAGAAGAAACGAACAATTGTAATCGAGAAGGAATGAACAAAACAAAAAAAAAAGCATACTACTATTACCATATACAACAACAAAAAACACACACAAATCTATTACGTATAATACGAAAGTTAGAAGAAGAAGAAGAAGAAGAAAACACAGGAGAAACGTTTCTCTTTTATTAGACGGTAAGCGAAGAAATCGAAATAAAGCAAAGCAAGAATATAAAACAAATCCGTTTGACATTCCGAACTTTACGTGCGAATTTTGGGACCTTTGAACGGGGTTTGCGCATGAACCTAGAGCAAACAGTGAAAAACAAAGAGGGGGGAAAAAAATAGGTCAAGTGTCAACGAAGTTTATTACATTCTTTTATGTTGCTTATAAGAGCTAAACGGTTTTTTTTTATTTGCTATAACTTTCTCCCACCCCCAAACACGTCAACAGATCAATGGGAGGCGGGAAAACAGGTAATGCGGAAAATGCAACTAAACTCTAGATCTCCGAAAAACGCGGTCCTGTTAAAAGCGGGAAAGGGCAAAGGAAGAGGGCGAGGGGGGAGGGGGTGGGAAGGAGAAGGAGGAAGGTGGCAGAGCGCTAGATGCACGTGTGTATGCTACTCTGCACTGCTGCATAAATACGCAAGAGAATGGAAAAAGAAAATAAAAAAGAGATAACTCAAATCTCAAGCATATATAAAAAACACCTTTCATGATGGTGTGTTGTTATTGCTTTTTTGGTTTGTTGCGTAGGTTAGAAACTGATCGACGTGTTTATACGCGTTAGTCAGGAAGCCGTTGATCGTAGCTGCAGGATTTAACACACACAGAGAAAAACAGAGAGAGAGAGAGAGAGAGACAAACAACTTTTAAAGGATGTGGATCGTAACGAAAAATGTTTTGAGCAACACAATAATGGCGTATAAAATAATCCGTCGCTAGCTTGCTGTGTGTGTGTGTGTGTGAAGAGATTCGTTGCCTGCTGCAGCATTACCACTGAGAAAGGAAGAGGGAGAGTAGGAGGGGAAACTAATGTGGGGAAGAGAGGGGTGGGGTGGGGGGGGGGGGAGGTTGTGTCCTATCAACTAACACACTACGGGTGAACATAACGCTTTCCTTTCCAGTGTTGTTTTCTTTTGTACGAATCCGCATCGCCTCTCTTTATTCCCTGTTCTTCTTTTCACTCCTTCTCACTCTCTGTCTCATTCTCTCTCTCTTCTTGTAGTAATTTTCGTTACCTTAAGCTCCCTGTAAACGTACGTGAATTTAACAGCTCCTACATCTTAATAACATCGCAACAAGCCCAACATCTCGCTAGGATGGCGGTTGGTTTAACGAAGCTAGTTTATATGTCTATATAAAAAAAAACACACTTTTGTCTCCGGTCTACGAGGTTTACATTGTTCATTAGTGCCGGAACAGTCGTACCACTATGGTTGGGCTTCCTTGCCCTCTAAGCCAACCGCATTGCATTACAGCAATGAGAGAGGGTTTTTTGTTTGTTTGTTTGTAAACGTAATATTCTGTTCTGGGAGTTTCTTGTAACCCCTGCAAGCCCCTTGTGTAGTCCCGTTCGGCTAATCTAAAAATAAAGATGCAGAAGAAAACAAAATGAAACCATTAGAAGAAAGTACAAACCCCAAAAAAAAAAAAAAGGTGTGTTGCAGTGTATATACCTTGTACGAATAAATTAAGCTGGCGCCATTTGTTCCAGAACCTTTTTTTTGATGGGAAGAAATATTCGGGATGTCGGGGAAGTAGTGTGGGCGTGTGTTGAAAGTCCAACGAGAACCATATCCGGTTTGATCCGGTTTGTGCTAAACGACCGTTGCTGGTACCCTACAACGACACGGTTGAGCTAATAATAAAGGTGCAGCGCGTGCACCGTGCACTTTTGCATCTGAAAGCTGTGGAAGGATGTCGGAAGATGGAGGATGAAGGAGGAAGGATGGGATACGTCGCCGGATTTGTCGGCACGGTGTGATTAGGTTTGCGGGGTGGGCGCCTCATCGGCATGGTGGCCATCGCCGGCCTTGGTGCGCTTCTGGTCATCGCTGTCCTCGTCCGAGTAGTCCTCGTCGTGCGTGTGCGTCACCGAGCGTGGCGTTTCGGGGCGCGTGTGCGGTACCGACACGCTCAGCTCCGAGCCGGTCGCGGACGGCAGGGACGATGGTTGCGGCGTGCCGGGCAGCAGCTGAAAAGCGGACGGCATTGCCGTTGATGAGAGGAAGTGGGATCAGTCACAACAGTTCGCTATAGACAGTGCAGCCACTAGCCTACGGAAAGGCTACGCGCCAAACCCTTACCCGTCCAAGCTCCCTCGAGTCGTCGCCCAGTCCGTCCCGCGCCTCGCCCTCGTGCTCCTCCTCGTCGTCCAGCTCGTGCGGGGCGGGTGCGGGCGGCAGCTGCTCGGTGCGTGGCGGTCTGGTGCGCTGTATCATCGGTGCATCGAGCGTGAACCGCTGCTCGTGCGCCACGGTCGACTCGTGCGGCAGCAGCATGGCGGGCGCACGGAACATGTACGAGAACGGGTAGTACATCAGGTTGAGGATGGTGGCGGCGTACAGGTCCGCGTACCGCACCACCTGCCCGGCGAAGAACGTCTGGCGGGAGCCGGAGCGAAAGAGCGACCCCATCATGCCGTACGCCAGATCCATCTTGTGCGTCACGTCCCGGATCGCGGTGCGCACTGAGCGGATGTCCGGCTTTTCCTTCGCGCTCGAGTCGAGGTTCTTGTACAGGTCGCCGAGCCGCACGTCCAGCTGCTGCAGCTGCGCAAACAGCTGACACTTGTCCGTCCACACGTGCAGCTCCTGCACCAGCTCCGGCACGATCAGGAACGTGCGCCAGCCGCGTATCTTCTTGCTCTTCAGTATGTCGCCGAAGATGTGGTCGCCGATGTACAGCACATCCTTGCCCTTCGCACCGATCAGCTTGGTGAAGACGTCGCACGAACCGCCCGAGTACACCTGGTTCGCCTGCAGCGGACCCATGTGCGTGCCGACCTTCAGCGCACCGGTGCTCGTGTCGACCTGGCGCAGGATCGTGCCCTCGCCGAAGAACAGCGGTTTGCGTGCGTCCACCACGATCGTGTCGAAGTACGTCTTCCAGTCGCGGTGCGGCTCGTCCGGCTTACCGCCGTGCGGGAAGTCGAACAGGAACGTCATGATGCGGTCGGTAAACATGTAGTCGCTGTTCGTCAGCAGGAAGAGCTTTGCGCCGGACTCGCGGATGCGGGACAGCACCATCGGCAGCCGTTCGTCCTTCTTCACGTACTCGTCGAGGTTCTGCAGCCAAAAAACAAAACAGAGGTTACAGGGGCTTTTCCGCCTGGTGCCACACGCAATACGCACTTACCTCGAGCGTTTTCTTCTTGAGATCGCCGTAGATGTGCACCCAGTCGACGGCACCGCGCACATCCTGGAAGATCGACTTGAACGACATGAACAGCTCGCCGTACTTCACGCCGGTGCGGTCGACCTGCTCGGCGTACTGTGGCGAGTGCGTGAAGAAGTCGACCAGGCACGCGAGCAGATACGTTTCGGGCAGGTTGAACAGCGTGTTCAGCACGTACACGCGGCTTTCGTCCAGCTGCAGGAACTTGTTCGGGTACAGCTCGTACACCTGGTGGCTGTGTGGAATCGAGACAGGTTACATATCACGCACGCCAACAAACGCGTCGGGCGATACTTACTGCTTGAGAAACTCGAAACCGTGCACGCACACGAGAATGTTGCCGTACGCGTCCACCTTGAGCAGGTTGCCGTACAGCGAGTCGAACCAGAGACCGCGCACCGGGAACGATGGGTCGTACTCGAACTGGCGTATTTCCGCCGGATAGCCAAGGTTCACCAGCCGCTCCTTCACCAGATCGAAGCCGAGCTGCTCGTACTGCGGCGACTTGTACTCCGCAATCGTGTAGTCCATGTCGAAGCCGTAAAACTTGATGTTCTCCAGGTGCATCGATCGATTGACGAAGATTCTGCGAAAGGCAGGAAGATGGTGAGATGCATCGGCATCGGCGAAATACGAGACGCGTTTGTAACTATTGCGTGTCGTATTGCGGGTGGAGGGAGCTCATCACATCACAACCGGTCGGAGGGGGGAGGGGAGGGGGACACATTCGGCGTGGATTGAATGGAAGCGGAAATTGACGCATTGTGCCCAATTGATCTCAACACGGCCGAAACTAGCCGAAACGGACGGCGCACGCTAACACGTGGTGACAGTGAGCCGATTGGATCAAGTGCGGACACGGCGAATCTATCACATTCCTGCCATCGCGAATGGTAATTGATGGCCGGCTAGACGCAAAGACACGGCGTTGCTAGGCGCACTTACTTGGAGCGATCGCCACCGAGCGTGGAGTGATCGCACAGATCATCCTCCGAGCTGGACGAGCACGACCATCGCGTACCGTACAGCATATCGTTGCCGTGCCTGCGAGCTGACTTTCTCACACAACGTCCACACGCTCCGGTTGCGCGGTGGTACTACTGGTCGGTCTAGGTCCTCACCGCCCGGGGAGTTGCTCTAGCCAACGCGAATCGTCGCCGAATGAAATTCACCTCGCCCGTGCACACGCTCTTAAACCCTTCGGTGCGTGGGCAAAAGAAACGAAGGACGGTCAGGCAAAAAAAAAACAAAAAAAAACACCATCACCAGCAGAACCGCAGGCAGATGAAAGAATTAGCGACGGTTAACATAACAACACAAATTACAAATTGGCAACACTCTCGCTGGATAATATCCACCGCTCGAAGCGTTCCACCGTGGCAGAATACCGAATTCTGGTGCCGTATTCCGCTTTCCCACCGTTGGGCGTGCTTGATACGATGGCAATGGCAAACGGCGCCGTCCAGTACGGCAATTTATGGAATGTCCGTTTCGGCTGCTGCTGTGACACACACACAGAAACGGTGATGTGAGAGACTTGAACTTGCGTCCGAGCGCGTCCGCCTTTTGCAGATTGCCGATCGGCCGTGAAGGCCGTTGGAGTGTGGCCAAACATATCGAGAGCTGCGAACATGGGGAGACGAAGGAAGGGGAGTGGGGGGGGGAGTGGGGGATCTCCCGCACCAAACGCGGGATATTCATCCTGAAGCGGAAACCCACGTGGCAAGCCAATTAAAACCCCCAAAAACAAACCCGCAATGCGTGGTGGCAAAACCGTTTCTCGAACTTCTCGGCTCGGAAAAGTGGTCCGAAATTGCTAGTTGAGCAAAAAATAAAACAAAGCAAAACAAAAAAACACGAAGGAAAGGAAGGAAAGTGTTAACCAGATGTTGGCGGTTCAATCAAAATGTTTTTGCATTTCTTCCCAACCCCACCCCCAGAATATCGACATTTAATCGTCCCGGGAGTTCAATCGTACACTTAGCTGTCGTACGGGCAGCCAAAAACTGTCCACCCTATCTGCTCTATAAGGCAGCAGCATGATTTGTTGTGTTTTTTTTACATTTATATATATATATATATATACATGCGATCTAATAATACTCGTGTGTATAAGGCAAACCAACAAGGCATCGCTGTACGGGATGCGTCAAAATGGCGAATAATTATTTTTAGTCACTAACCAATCACTAATCTAGGCGCGTAGGATGCCAATTTTGGCAGCAAACTTGTTAATAATGATAACTTCTTCGACATAGGCGGGGGCTCGTGCACGAACGTGCCCGCACAGTAAGTGTGTACATTCGTCACCCATAAACACTGTTTGCATCTTAACAGCGCCGCACAAGCGCCCGAAGATGATTCACCACAGCTGCTTAGTGTTAGGGTGCAACTTGAAATGAAGTTGTTGTAATTGTCCCTTCCGAAATATTGCTGTCTAAAGATAGAGCTTACTGAGATGTCTTTGGAAGTGTTGATGTCGCTTTCTAGCTCTCTGTGACAGCAACCATTCCATATCCATTAAAATCAGCAATAAGGAGGACACGGTTCAGCCCAGAATTCATCCCGGAACACTTTGTCGTCCGGGGAGGATTCTTCAGTTTTCCAATAAAAAAAAGGTGTAATAGATTGGTAAATGATTTTAAATTGGTTCCCGGAGGTTCGCCGTTCAGCAAATGTAGTGTAGCGTAGAAAGACCTTAATTAAGACCGAAATGACGGTTATGGCGACAATTAAATCATTAGCCAGTCAACTCATTTCTTGTGTTGCTCCACCACCTGCGATCGCACACACAAGATCTTTGCTTGTTTGTTTGTTTGTTGTTGCGAGAGTGGAAATGTTGCTTCCTTCAAGGGTTAACGCTGCTGAATGATGCTTTTGTTTTTAGTGCTTTAGACGACCAGTTACCAGGTTTTTAAGGTAATTGGACCTTAAACTTCCGGCTTGTCTGGTCGTATCGAGCGACACCAACCTAGCAACGTAGCGATCACACCACCTGTCTGCAGGCATTCGCAAATGCCCGGAATGTCGGAGTGTACGCTTACACACCGATCGCGTTACTGTGTTGCTTCTCCCGTGTCGACTGGCGTGATCGGTGTTCGACAACAACAAGCAAACAAATCTACCGCGCGTCAGCATCCGAATCACATCAAAACAGTCCGTGTGTAGCAACAGTGTGTCGCCGCTGAGTAGCGTCTCGCACTAGAGCAAGCGATCACGCCAGCGCTCGGTGTTATTTGTCGCTTGGTTTCTTTGTTTCCACTACTAAAAGAAGAGGAAAACAAAAAACAAAATAAATGCAGCAACAATTTGCCAAGCCAATGGTTTCGGGGGGTGCGTTGATCGTGGAGACATCATTCCACAACACGAACTGTCAGCGACCGAGCGTCTTATCTGGCTGGGTTGTTGTGTCGATTGGCACTGCGCGTCGTTCAGCAGATTTGCCGATCGGATTAGCAGCCGTTCCGGGCAGGGATCCGATGCGCACCGGGTGATAAGAGCGTTGCCAGCACCTCCGTGCTGGAGGTTAGCATTGGAACTAAGGTGCAGCCTATTCAGCTCTCCCTCCCGCAGAGCGCTCGGAAGAGTGAGGACGACAGATCCTTCAATTATAATGTCCCATTATTACATTATTCTGTGCGGGACGTTGTCCTGGCAGGTCCGGCATATGATGAAAGCAAAGCTGCTAGCATATGTTAATTAGCAATTCACCAGCGTTCAGGATTATGGTTTTGCCGAGGCATCTCGCGACGTCAGCCACGGAGAAGCATAACGATGGCGTTACCTAAGGGATGACCGACAAATGGATGAATCGGTCGGCAGTCGGATACGCAATCACACCAACAATCCGACGCTTCTTATCCACCCATTCCAATCACATCCACACACACACACCTACATTGTCGACGAACGATGCAACAAGGCAGCGATTCCACTTTCCATTTCGCCGTCGGCCGCATTACAGTGGGCGATGGATTTTCATTTTTCGGCTGCCGGTGACGGTGATGTGTGGATGGTACACCCGCACTCGTCCGGTTGAGGGTTGAGAGGTGAACTCATTTGCATATAGAGTGAGCGGATCCACCAAACACCCGGGACAAGGTTGCAGGAACCATCCGTAAACAGTTGATTGGTATCGTCTGGTAAGCGAACTGCAGATATTATTCGCCCACGTATTCTGGCTCGTGCACGTGGTGGTTGTGCCTGGGCCCTTGTTATGGTTCACCATTTCGAAGGTGTTTTATAGGGTTGGTAATAAAATTATCGAACCGCTTGGTGTTAAGTGTGTCGTATCGGGTCCCCCCCCCCACAAACGGACGATGGGAACCTATCACCCCGGTTACGAAGATGACGACTCCAATTGCTGCGAAGTTCGGCACGGGCGTTAAGCACATGCACGTGCGCTAGAGGAACGAAGGCGAAGCTAATCGCAGTGTCGTACGAAAAGGCCTGCCGCACTATCGGTTGCTTTACGGCCGAGTGGCTTTTGCAATCAAATCCGGCCTCGGCCTTACGCAAGCCCCCGTAACGAAACGTTAACGCTTAACTCTTCTGCTGGCGCAGTATCAGCACACTGAACAACACGGGCAGGGCAATAGGGCAAGGTTAGCGCGCTAGCGGTCGCGGCAAGATGCTTCACCGAAAATGCTCGCATGNTTTTTTTTACATTTATATATATATATATATATACATGCGATCTAATAATACTCGTGTGTATAAGGCAAACCAACAAGGCATCGCTGTACGGGATGCGTCAAAATGGCGAATAATTATTTTTAGTCACTAACCAATCACTAATCTAGGCGCGTAGGATGCCAATTTTGGCAGCAAACTTGTTAATAATGATAACTTCTTCGACATAGGCGGGGGCTCGTGCACGAACGTGCCCGCACAGTAAGTGTGTACATTCGTCACCCATAAACACTGTTTGCATCTTAACAGCGCCGCACAAGCGCCCGAAGATGATTCACCACAGCTGCTTAGTGTTAGGGTGCAACTTGAAATGAAGTTGTTGTAATTGTCCCTTCCGAAATATTGCTGTCTAAAGCTTACTGAGATGTCTTTGGAAGTGTTGATGTCGCTTTCTAGCTCTCTGTGACAGCAACCATTCCATATCCATTAAAATCAGCAATAAGGAGGACACGGTTCAGCCCAGAGTTCATCCCGGAACACTTTGTCGTCCGGAGAGGCTTCTTTAGTTTTCCAATAACAAAAAGAAAAGGTGTAATAGATTGGTAAATGATTTTAAATTGGTTCCCGGAGGTTCACCGTTCAGCAAATGTAGTGTAGCGTAGAAAGACCTTAATTAAGACCGAAATGACGGTTATGGCGACAATTAAATCATTAGCCAGTCAACTCATTTGTTGTGTTGCTCCACAACCTGCGATCGCACACACAAGATCTTTGCTTGTTTGTTTGTTTGTTGTTGCGAGAGTAGAAATGTTGCTTCCTTCAAGGGTTAACGCTGCTGAATGATGCTTTTGTTTTAGTGTTTTAGACGACCAGTTACCAGGTTTTTAAGGTAATTGGACCTTAAACTTCCGGCTTGTCTGGTCGTATCGAGCGACACCAACCTAGCAACGTAGCGATCACACCACCTGTCTGCAGGCATTCGCAAATACCCGGAATGCCGGAGTGTACGCTTACACACAGATCGCGTTACTGTGTTGCTTCTCCCGTGTCGACTGGCGTGATCGGTGTTCGACAACAACAAGCAAACAAATCTACCGCGCGTCAGCATCCGAATCACATCAAAACAGTCCGTGTGTAGCAACAGTGTGTCGCCGCTGAGTAGCGTCTCGCACTAGAGCAAGCGATCACGCCAGCGCTCGGTGTTATTTGTCGCTTGGTTTCTTTGTTTCCACTACTAAAAGAAGAGGAAAACAAAAAAAAACAAAAAACAAAATAAATGCAGCAACAATTTGCCAAGCCAATGGTTTGGGGGGCGCGTTGATCGTGGAGACATCATTCCACAACACGAACTGTCAGCGACCGAGCGTCTTATCTGGCTGGGTTGTTGTGTCGATTGGCACTGCGCGTCGTTCAGCAGATTTGCCGATCGGATTAGCAGCCGATCCGGGCAGGGATCCGATGCGCACCGGGTGATAAGAGCGTTGCCAGCACCACCGTGCTGGAAGTTAGCATTGGAACGAATGTGCAGCCTATTCAGCTCTCCCTCCCGCAGAGCGCTCGGAAGAGTGAGGACGACAGATCCTTCAATTATAACGTCCCATTATTACATTATTCTGTGCGGGACGTTGTCCTGGCAGGTCCGGCATATGATGAAAGCAAAGCTGCTAGCATATGTTAATTAGCAATTCACCAGCGTTCAGGATTATGGTTTTGCCGAGGCATCTCGCGACGTCAGCCACGGAGAAGCATAACGATGGCGTTACCTAAGGGATGACCGACAAGTGGATGAATCGGTCGGCAGTCGGATACGCAATCACACCAACAATCCGACGCTTCTTATCCACCCATTCCAATCACATCCACACACACACACACACACCTACATTGTCGACGAACGATGCAACAAGGCAGCGATTCCACTTTCCATTTCGCCGTCGGCCGCATTACAGTGGGCGATGGATTTTCATTTTTCGGCTGCCGGTGATGGTGATGTGTGGATGGTACAACCGGCACTCGTCCGGTTGAGGGTTGAGAGGTGAACTCATTTGCATATAGAGTGAGCTGATCCACCAAACACCCGGGACAAGGTTGCAGGAACCATCCGTAAACAGTTGATTGGTATCGTCTGGTAAGCGAACTGCAGATATTATTCGCCCACGTATTCTGGCTCGTGCACGTGGTGGTGTGCCTGGGCCCTTGTTATGGTTCACCATTTCGAAGGTGTTTTATAGGGTTGGTAATAAAATTATCGAACCGCTTGGTGTTAAGCGTGTCGTATCGGGAGTCCCCCCCCCCCCTCACAAACGGACGATGGGAACCTATCACCCCGGTTAGGAAGATGACGACTCCAATTGCTGCGAAGTTCGGCACGGGCGTTAAGCACATGCACGTGCGCTAGAGGAACGAAGGCGAAGCTAATCGCAGTGTCGTACGAAAAGGCCTGCCGCACTATCGGTTGCTTTACGGCCGAGTGGCTTTTGCAATCAAATCCGGCCTCGGCCTTACGCAAGCCCCCGTAACGAAACGTTAACGCTTAACTCTTCTGCTGGCGCAGTATCAGCACACTGAACAACACGGGCAGGGCAATAGGGCAAGGTTAGCGCGCTAGCGGTCGCGGCAAGATGCTTCACCGAAAATGCTCGCATGCGTGTCAAACACCCGGACACCACGGAAGCTTGATTGTGAGGTGCCCTTTGCGCCTGGGGGAAAGAGTTCGTACTGGGCATGGGCGTAACGTACCTGTGACTTATCTCACGCTTGTAACCGTAGGCTGGCTCCTTCAGGACGGTACGCTGATCGGTGCCACTGCCGGCCGGGCGCGTTTGATTGGTGACGGCACGGGCGCAGCTGGCCGCGGCGGACCCGCGTGAACCGCCCGAGTTGGCACGTTGGCGCAGTTCGGCCGCGGTGGCCGGTGCCAGATGTGGCAGCTTCGACTCAAACTCATCCTGCGATATGTCCGGCATGATGAGTAAGATACAGACACACACACACACACAAAAGAGAGAGCGACAGGGAGAGAGAGAGAGAGAGCGTATGTCCCGACGGTGGAGAAAGAAAAAGGATATATGTCGGTTTTAAGCGGGATGTGGACGCGCGCTTTGCTGGTATGTTAGGAACGGAAGGAACGCACTACCGAACCGAATGCGTTGCTGCGTTGCGGCGGAACCCGACACACAAATCCGATTTCACATGCGCGACGCTTGCAGGCAGGGACCAGCGGATATCCGAAAATGCAAACAAACAACAAACGACCAGCACGGGCACAAAAAGGTAGAGGCGTGTTGCAGGCAACACCTAGCTCCCGATGGGTAAATGGGCAATTTGGGGTGAGCTTGCGGCAGACAGGTCGATGCTTGTTTTCAAACGCGTGCTACTCTTCACAACAGCTGAGTGGACACTGACGAGAGTGTACGCATTCCAACCACTGCGCGCGTGCCTTCTGCGTACTCGCCGGTTACTGCCTACTTCGAGGAAAAGAGAACGAGACAGAAAGCCACACACGACACACACACACAGAAGCGCGCGCGCGCGGGCGCTCACCGAGAGCGAGCGAGAGAAAGCTAGACGGGGGCTAGCGATCGCGGCCCCTAGCCTGAACAGTGCGCGAGAGCGAGAGTGAAGGATGGGGATTGAAATGCACTGCAAAGTGCCGTTTGACGATCGTACGTCCAGGAAATTGTCCAGCGCGTTGATAACACACACCAATGCATACAATTAAAATTGCTCGCTTATCTTTCGTGCTGATCGATCCGCGAACGGGATCGATCGCGTACCTGCCACCGCGGGATCCGATCGCAACGCAATCAATCGTCCGATGCGCCTAGCGACGAAGGCGTTTTGCGTGAGACAAAAATAATCAAGCAAACAAACACCGTACCGTGGTACGAAAAGTGTCTGGAACGCTCCCGTCAACCTTGCTGCAGGCAAAGTAAGCTTGCGCTGGCTGTGAATCACAACACATGATAGCATTGAGCCGCGCTCCAGTGCAACGCGTTTCCATGCCCCGAAGGCGTTCAAATGTGCGGGCGCGCACACACGCACACACTTTCCCTTTGCAGTGCGATGGGCCGGGCCGGGGGGCGGTGGGGAGAGGGGAGCAAGCTTCTTCTTTCTTTTAAAGGCCAAACCCATTTAATTGCATCGGCGTCGAACGATGCGATGGAGTGCGATTAGTGCTGCGTTACCGATAGAGGGTACGTCACGCTGCGCTATCCGTGTGACGCTTGTGATAGCAGCGCGATGTAGCAGGAGCAATGCATCTCAGCTGACTCATACCGAAGGTGGTGCCGAAAAAGCTCACGATGACGATTGATTGTGACAAGCTTTACCAGCTTTAACCGACATTTCTAACGAATGCTTGTTCGACTTTGCTAAACAGCTTAACTGCTCGGTCAACTGAACGCGGTAAAAATGTGTCAAAATCGCTACAAAAACAATACTAACATACTTCTCTTATCGACACACACACACACACGCACAGAGAGGCACACATATACACGAACCTTATCACCGTTTGCCTAACGCGCCACTTGTTATCGAGTGTCAAAATTTTGGACTACTTGAATAAGCCCTTTCAGCCTGTAAACAACGCATTTCAGCAGATTAGCTGTGGCTTACGAAGCTGGACTGGGCTGGACTGGGCTGCAGCCTGCAGGGTACGGCGACGATGATTTCACATATCAGTACCAGCATGATAGCATTGTTTAATGCAGCCAACCGTTTCGGCTGTGCCTGTCTGACGTCACCGGAATGCCCGGATGCAGTTCGCGGCTGTAACGCTCGCGTTTATCAACCTGGCAAAAAGGTTAGCGTTGCACTGGAATTTCTTGCAGCGTTAGGCCGTGTTTATCGACTGTAAGTTATTTGATTGTTGGCTATCAATCTTGCTGATAGCGAGCTCCAGCTGACACTGGAAAGCAATCGCTAATCTGGCAAAGAGTTGATTAGCCAAAGCTTTGTTTTTTCTTCTTCTATTGATGAAATACGTATTTTGATTACATTTTAATCACAGGAGTACATTTTGAGTTGTATTCGCTACCCTAGTTTAACTTGCCTTTTCCCTTCTACATTTCGATTTCATGTAAGGCATTGAATTATTTATTGAATCGAATTTCAAATTTCGCTAAGCATTTGAATATCTGTCTTGGATGCGTGATATCTGGCACAATGAAGTTTGAAGTCGTGCCTGAAAGTGATTATATTGTTTCTAAATTCTTCAGATATTATAAACATACATTTTGTTTACAATTAAAAAACATTCCTTACGCTTTTCATTGCTTTTCCTTCCAATTGTCGCAATTTGAAGTTGCCGGAAACAAATTGTCAACTTTTGTTTGATTTGAGTCCGTTGCACGTACGTGCACGTTCGCGACGTATCGTGGTCGCGACAAACCAAAATGTTTCCTCGATAAGCGACCAATAAAACTGATCGATACACGGTGTGTGTAGTGGTTATTGCCCGCATGTGTTTGTTTTATCCCTTATCTGCAACGTTCGAATGACGCCGTGCGCTGCAGCATATGTTTTCGTTTGCTTTTTTAAAAAGCGTTTATTCTGTAGCGCCAGAGCTAATAGCCTGCCGGTATTGTGATGATGGTGCGAGCGAGCGAGCAAAAACCAAAATGCAAAAAAAAAACTGCATCACAATCAATAAATTGCACTGCTTTTGACGCTTCTGTCACCTGAAGAAATGGCGTACAACGTCGAGGTGTGTAGCTACAGGATGCGTACGGACGACGTTTCACACAAAGAGCGTTGCATTGCATTTGCCTCGTGTACCGGACAAAGTGTCGGAAAGATTTCGTAGCGCGAATGGATGCGCAAAATGAAAAAAACAACAACAACAACAACACATGTGTGTGTACACATTAAACGAAGCAAACAAGTGTCCATGTTGCGTGTGACACGAGCGACGTTTCCACCGTCGATCACCGTTTGGTATGGAACTGGGACACGCGACACACGTTAAGAGGGATTTGTTACACTTTATCTAGTGTGTTGATAGAAAAACAAACACAAAATAATAATAAACACAAACAGGAATCGCAAGGAAATTTTACTGTTTGCTGTAGAATGATTGGTTTGCAGTTTTGCGGCATGAATATCAGTGTATCGGTTTGGGGCAACCACAGCAAACGCGTGGTACAAATCACACCGACCAGCAAGTGCGCCACACGGTAGCTAAGGGATGCTGCTGCGCGTTTTCATGAAGCCCGCCACTATCAGTATCCGAGACGCAGGGTCAGCTGGTGATAAGGTTATGGCCTCCTTACGGTGCCTGTGGCGATTTAGNAGCGTTTATTCTGTAGCGCCAGAGCTAATAGCCTGCCGGTATTGTGATGATGGTGCGAGCGAGCGAGCAAAAACCAAAATGCAAAAAAAAAACTGCATCACAATCAATAAATTGCACTGCTTTTGACGCTTCTGTCACCTGAAGAAATGGCGTACAACGTCGAGGTGTGTAGCTACAGGATGCGTACGGACGACGTTTCACACAAAGAGCGTTGCATTGCATTTGTCTCGTGTACCGGACAAAGTGTCGGAAAGATTTCGTAGCGCGAATGGATGCGCAAAATGAAAAAAAAAACAACAACAACACACACACACATTAAACGAAGCAAACAAGTGTCCATGTTGCGTGTGACACGAGCGACGTTTCCACCGTCGATCACCGTTTGGTATGGAACTGGGACACGCGACACACGTTAAGAGGGATTTGTTACACTTTATCTAGTGTGTTGATAGAAAAACAAACACAAAATAATAATAAACACAAACAGGAATCGCAAGGAAATTTTACTGTTTGCTGTAGAATGATTGGTTTGCAGTTTTGCGGCATGAATATCAGTGTATCGGTTTGGGGCAACCACAGCAAACGCGTGGTACAAATCACACCGACCAGCAAGTGCGCCACACGGTAGCTAAGGGATGCTGCTGCGCGTTTTCATGAAGCCCGCCACTATCAGTATCCGAGACGCAGGGTCAGCTGGTGATAAGGTTATGGCCTCCTTACGGTGCCTGTGGCGATTTAGCACAGTGATTATGGTATGCTCGTTCGATCCGGTTAGTGTACGGCAGGGAAATGTTCCAGCGATGCGATGGTTAATGCATCAAGGATGTTGCTTCGTACAAGGATATGCCTGTTTACTAGCATTTGCGTGGATGATAACTCATCGTGTCTAATCGCAACTAATGGTTCTTCTTAATTACCCTACACTATAGTAAAGCACTAACCTAACAATAAACAACGTTATGTTTATGCTTTTACGCAAGAGAGGCGAATGTAGTTTTAAAAACTCAAGGCCTCTACAAATAAATGAAAAAAACAAAAAACAAAATGCTTTACGCTCATGGGATGGAACAATAATTCAAACCACAAGTGAGTTGAGTCGTAATAGTTAGTTTAAAATATTTTTTACACTTAAACGAACCAATACCAATTGGACATACATTCTGTTTACGGCTGACGGTATTGATTACTGGTTGTCGTGTTTGGACGTGAATGTGTTAGACAAAACGAGTTACAATCCAACGCAAAGCACAACATGAACCCAGGTGAAGACGCACGCACGAACCAACAGAGTGGATTATCTCTCCAATCGACCGTGGTTCCCAAGTGTTTCCTGCCGCAGCACAATTTGTCTTTTGCGATGTTGTACAGCCATTCCGGTGTACGGTTACCGGTTCTAGGCCAGCACCACCTAACGTCCACTGTGAGCGACCATTCGTGACGGACCGTCATATCCTTTCCATCACGTACCGGTGGGAAATTTGGCGAAAAACCTGTCCCGGGTTCACCAACAAAAAAAAAACAGGTTATCCATCCGTGTGTATGCTTTTTTTTTGCGTGTGTGTGTGTACGGGTTTTTCCCGTTCAAAAGCGTGTTCCTTTTCGGGGATACAGCAAAATCACGCCACGAACGTGTTCCGGACGAAACGTTTGCCTTTGTATGGTGCGGTATGCGTTCATCTATCATCATCAGCGCGTGAAACAGCACCGAACCATAGGCGGTTTGCGATGTAAAATATGAATGTTAAAATTAACATCATAATTCGAAGAGCAGCAAGCGCGGCTCCCGCCTACCCAAGCTAACCCGACGAGGCGCGGATTTAATTTAAAAATTTTATCTCCACTTTCGCCGTTGTTTGCGTTGCTGTTTCTTACCTGTGTTCCGCTTTACGGTAGTATTTTTTGACGTGACCATCGCCCGACGCCATACTGCTGGTGGGGAAGGTCTGCGGCGACGGTAGCTCCGATATTGGATAGTACATTGTTCTGTTGTGCTTTTTTTCCTGCTAGCAATATCCTTTTAGACCGTCGATCTGTGGTTGATTGGTAGCTATGGAGAGATAAGAGATAAAGAAAGCTTCATAAATATGAACCGCGCGAAATGATACATAAAAAATGAATAATAATGAGTGTCGTTACACTGTATGAAATTCAAAATATGCATCCACATTGCATACTGATGGGCGCTTACGCAAAACGGCAAAACCCAATGTATTGCGGGTTGCCAACGTTCAGGAGCGTCTGTCTAATTCCCTCTACGACCATTTTTACCATCGATCAGAATCATACAATGTATATGTTTTTACCCTGCACGTGCATATAACTTTCCATTTTGCAACGGAAACGATCGGTGATTGTGGCGATGATTGAACGAAACCTCAAACAAGTGTGGAATGGAAATGTTTTCCAATTTGATTCCTTTTAACTTCAACCCAGTTCGCACCCAGCGTTGCAGTAGCACACACACACACACACACACCACGACAGAACGGTTATTATCAGTAATTTCCGGACCAGAACCTTTCCTTCGTTGAAATCGTTACGAATCCTGCACACGCAAGCAATCGAGCAGCGTTCGATGATTACCAATGAAGTAGGTGTTGTGGCGAGCAACCACTCATCACCATCGAGCTTTGGTTTGCGCGAGAGCAGTGGGGGTGGGTCATTTTTAGCACCATGTTCTGTGGGTGTATTGTGTTTGATTTAAGCGAATGTTTCCTACATGAAAGCGAGTATACTTGCAGCTGCTAGCATGCAACTGCAGTTCGCACAATAACAACCATCGTTACTAAGAACTGGAACGCATTGGGCGTGTCCTGTGGCAAATGCAACAGAATCAGCAAAACCGGATTCCGATTCTGTTCCGTAGCTGTTTGGTAATGGATGAAAATACGTAACTGTTGCCATTCGACACCTACAGCCAGTTCGTAAAGAAGTAATTCATCATACGACAAAGGAAGAAACTGTACTGCAATTTCTTATTGCAGAAAACACCCGATCCCGTTGATGTGTAGCTTACTGCTTGTGCTTCATGTGCTTTGAAAAATACACATAAAACAGCAACCGAGTGTGGAGCTATTCGCAGAAAAGCAGATAACCATGATTAGAACCGGGCAGGGTGTTGTAAAGTGTATTAAAAAAAACAACAACAACAACCTTAAAACACGTGTGTTTGTGCCGATGGTGAAGATATGAAGAAGCTGCTACACTACCGCTGTAGATAGTGAAAGATTTAAGACACCAGCTTAGGGCAGCTCAGCGGAAAAGTAGTTCGGGCTTACTTGGGAGCTTTTTCACCGTGTAGTATGTGTTTGTTCGGGCATTATTGCCTGCCGATAGCGCTTCAGCCCGCTTCAACCACCGTCGGTCGGCATATCGCATCGTATCGTGAGCTTATGTCAGGGCTTAAAACGTCATCCTAGCGTACACGCTTGCTAGGGGTTGGCTTGTAGGAAAGATGGTCGATATGCTTTCAGGCACTGGAAATGTCCTAAAAATATGATAACAAAAGAAGTAAATAAAAGTACATGAGCATCGGGCAGAAAAGGGATTCTGAACTGAGCTAGATTCAAACCTATTTGTCCACAATAGTGCTGTACCATACAGCGACAATACCGGAGCGTATAAAGGTTTTAAACGTTTTAGCACGAAAACGTAAAGAGCATTACTATAACCCGACAGTCAAGTGAACTTCGGACGGAAGGGTTAGGGATTCATATTGTGGCTTTGCTAATCCCGTTTTCGTTTGCGATAAAACAATAAAACAATGCCCATCCCTAGTCGGGAGCGATTAGCCGCTTAAGTGAGCACCTTTTGACACAGTGCAGGATGGTGGCCTCTAATCCCGAGAGCAATGGTAGCACAAACGATATGAAGGTTGTTTCATTGTAAACAAAAATTAAGCCCATTGGGAGACATATTTAAAACAGTCGCCGAAGTGGGTATATACGTTTGCGATGCACAATATCAACATTAAGAGTAATTATTAAACAGCGGGTGTTTTTTTTTTCATGCTAATGCTTTTTGTGTTGCGGCACAATGTGCTTGCTGATTACAGACTGTGTGACTGAGTGTTATTTCAGGTTTAAAGATTCGATACGAATATTGCAACAATAATAAACACCACTGAATGGTGTTCAATGCTACGAAGTTAGAAGCGAGCAGACGTCTGTAAAGCGACTATTTACGAGTGAATCGCATCGGTAGCAGATGTTATTCTTCCTTCGGTTTCTAGCAACAAGGTAATATCGTAGCGTCTGGTGCAAAATACTTTAACCTAGTTTCCGGTGTTTGCTCCGCAGACATTATAAATCCAAAACAGCCTACGGGATACGTCATTCATTTTGTCGAGTCGAATCATTCCAGCATGCCGAACAAAACTGTGCCTTTTACGAGCGATTTTGCTGATCGGTTTCCATTAGCTGGTCTGTGTTTCTTAGCTGCCGCGCGTGCCTTCCCTGCGACAGCAATTCGTTACACATCCGTGGTTGAAAAGAAATGAAACTCATTCAACCGTTGCAGTAAAGTACATATTTACCAGACACGGGACCGTCTTCTTATCGAATGAAGCTAGTTTATGGGACGGCGGCTCGTGTGGATCTAACGCTCCGTGTATGCGCTCGTGCTGAAATGTCGCTCGGTACGGCGTACAAACAATGTGTCACGGTGTGTATACAGGGGTACGGAGTGTACAATTGCCACAACTACTTTACCGGTGACGGCTTGTTATCGTATGTTGGGACTGCGTCCCGGGAGTCTTCTTTGCGGATTCCTATTCCGGAACGGGCAAAGCATCTGCGAAAACATCTCCAGTCGTAATGATGAGCTAGCAACGAGTCCAAGATAATCCAAGCCACACACGTTTGCTTCCATTTTCAACCGGTTGCTAGGCCCGCACACGTACGGCGTAAACGGACTGGCCCAAAAAATAAAAAAAAAAAACTAAAAAAAAAAAAAGAAGTAAATAACCAAAACCACCAGCCAAGAAGGCTGAAAATCACGAAAGCACAGCTATGGGTTTTCCCGACCGCTTTTCTCTGCGGGCTGATAAGCCGATTTTGGCAACCGACCGCGAATCGTCCCCATGGCCACAGTATCCAAAGCATGCAAGTGTGTGTGTATATAAAAAGAGATGCGTATGTGTGTGTGTGTGTGTTTTTGGTGGTTCAGTTGACAACGGCCTAGTTGCTAAATGGTGTTTACGAAGCTTTACACATTGAGAAGTTTTTCTTCTTTGCCATCTGTAAACATTTCTTTGTAAATTTTCTTATCCACACCGATAAACCTCCAGCATTACATTCTTTCGCTATATGATGCATGCAATAATTATACATAGGAAGAAAGGGAAACAAGTATAGTCTACCTTCTTATAACGAGTTTAACTCGTACGAGTGTTTTAATCGTGCACTCTCATACTTTTTATAGGAAAAGTTAACTAATCGATTCCGGACCGCAAAAACGCTCATAAAAACTGTTTATTTCATTTCTATCAGGTAAAATGAAACAAAAGTTTAAAACAATTACGCTTTTACTCTACCAAAGTCGCAAGCTCATTAACTGAAGGTTCTTATCATATCAGTCCAACGTTTCTTCAGCTCTGACTTGAATACAGATCAGGTAAAGCAAAGTAAACAAAATAAAAACATGCAAAAAATTCAAATTTGTTACTAGAATAATCCGTTTTTAAAGTGTGTATTGTAATGCTGGCCTGCAATCTACTACTGGTATGAAAGTTGACTTGCAGTATTTTCGCATTTAAAATTTCACCATAGTAGGCTACGGGCTACCAAAACAACCCTTTCAACCGTATGCTTCAATTATGATTTTCGACAGTTTGACACGTGGTAAAAAGTGTGCCGCATAGGTGTCATGCACCGAGAGCTTGACCGGGATAGGATCACTAGCGCAAGGTAGCGTTATGCACACGAACTCCCACGAGTGTACGATCCATGCGTACGCCACCATCGCTATTGGCCTTCAGCATCTCATCCATCAAACGAACCTCCGGGCGTGAAGGTCAGCCAAACGGGCCTTCATGTATGGAATGTACGGCGCGAAGGTAGAGACGTGGTTGGATATATTTTCAACCATCTCTCATCTTTAATTTCATCGCAATGCCGCTAAAAATACGCCCGACGTGTTTCGCAGTGACCTTATTTACACCCTCCCCACGATTCTGCTTTGGCTTCATATCGCATACATCGTTGTCACCAAGTGTGCTGGGAAGAGATAAGGTGACGCGGACTGGCACGATGCAGCCTGCTCATAGATGCAATACAATTAGAATCTGTATGTTTTCGTGTTTTGCTGCCATCGATTGGTGGAAAATCGATCTTACGCTCATGTAAGGTAACAGTCGTATTTATCCTTGGCATATTTCCATGCATTTTCATCCGTGTTTTGATGCAATTGATGCAATATTATGGAAACAAAAGCAATATTTGAGGTTTACCGCATACGAAACTAAAAGTAAATGCAAAACGTGTGATGAAATGAAATGGTGGTGCGACAGCGATAGAATAGATGCATGATGTAAAAAGCGTACGTACAATGGAATCAAAACTTACCTCTACTTTGTGTTTGAATGGGACTGTGCTTTGTTCTTTCTCGTGGTAGATGGGTGCCACTGAAAATGAAGTTACGTTTGAATGGTGAAACGGAGGCAAGTTGCTTGAGCCCAGCTGAGATGCACTTCTCGGATTCAGTTATCCGACCCGGCAACCCTTGCGGTGCCGCAGTGTGGCACACAAACACGCACAGGCGCGCATAGGCTAGCACACGTACATCCGCGAAGGACACTGCGACAAAGGAACGCTCACACGCCTGTCGAGGACACACGGACCACGGAATCACACCGCACGATTGCAAACGATACGAATTCAGTTGTTGACCAATTGACTGGACCACTTTCTTTCACCGGTTACGGTGTTCGGAGGATGAGGTAAGTAAAGAGCACACACCAAGGCACAGAAACATACGCACGCAACTGAGTGAGCAAAACAGGCAACACAGGAAAACGGACCGGATTCGCGGAATATCTAGCTTTATCGCATGACAGCATAAAGCGAAGAAAATTTGACGTTTTGGCGAGTGTTTACCTTTGCGATCAGCTGTTTGGTAGCTTTTTATTGCTTTGTTCTTAATTTGTAAATACGTTTTCACTGAAAACTTGCGTAGTTATTTCATCAAGGCGAGAAACAGTTACAACAACGCTTTCGTAGCTACGCAAAACAAATTCTTATTCTTGGTAAAGGTGGTTTATTCAAACCAATCAGTGGTCGGGCACTTTTGTTACGCAAACCGATCAAAGAAATTCATGTTCAATCAGCTGGCCAGCATTTGTTTTCATAAATGTACTTTTACACAATTGGAAATTTTGTTTGTATGTTACGAAACTTTAGCACAATAGTATTAAATGGACATTTTCGTATTATTTAAAACATAATTTATATTATGAATGCATTTAACTCGAAGGTACAATCCCTGCCTTGGAAATGACATTCCTACTGTCAAAATGCCGTAAATAAAAAAGCTTAGGCTGTGTTCTGGTATTGTACGAATGCTTGAAGGAATATGGAAAATCAAACAATAATAGGGTAATTAGTTTTAGTTTAGAGTCAGTACATGTTTTTGTTTTAGTTAAACAGTATGATTTTAAAAATACCTTCAGTTTTAATTCAAGAAAGGAAGCAAACATTGTTTCATTATGTTTGACTGTAGCCTAACATCAAACGGGAGCAGTAAAAACGCTTGAACGGGTGGTTGCACGGCAAAGAAAAACGCTTCGTGTGTGGGTGGAGATTTTGAATTTCGCACAAGCATGCGTTCTGGCTTGGTACGCTAGCAGTGCTTCTTTTAACAACTCGCTTTATAAAGGAAGCGAGAAAAAAAAACCGCAAAGATGTTGTAAAAATTTTACGTTTTGTAAATTTCTATGATTAATTTTTATTTCGAGCAATCTTTGGCATATGTTCGTCGGTGCTGCAACGGCGAGGGATGAAATCGGAAGGGAGTTTTCAAATTTGTATTTGATGAACATGTTTTGGCACTACGCGGTACTTCTTTCTCGGAATTCCCGTAATCCAGGCTCAGATGTTTCATAGAACTGAACACCCACCAGGGAACATATTTTTTTATTCTGATTTGCTATGTTCAGGACATCAACATTGCTGCTGGGCGAACGTATTGTTTCACTTTATCTATTAATTTTGTCATTTCTCATTTATTTATAGCAACGGGGTTTAAAGGGAAAAATAAAATTGAACCAAACCAAAATGAAACACCTGATAGTAGTGATTTCGCGATGAAAATATGTGTTTGGAAAATAACAACAGATGTTTAATTTGGCATCAAACATACATATGCCGTTGAGGTTGTTATCCCGTGATAATTGTGAAATTTAATTGCGTTATTTAAATAAAACCAGCAAATCAAACAATTAAATTGATTGAATATGTTGACATTAAATTGTGATTATTTCTGTTGGAATAGGAAGTAGAAGGGAGCTGACACACAACCGAGCAGCAATATAAATGGATTTTCAGAACACAGTTTCACCATCCATTCGTGTAGGGAAAGTACATTAAATTTGAATTTGTAATGTTTCTATTTAAAATGTGCGGCAAAAATATATAACTAATTTGAATTCACTCTCATGTTCGTTTCATTTCTTATTCACATGGAAAGTCGAGGAGTGGGAAAGATACTCCAGGCTTCACGCTGCAGTCCAATGGACACGTCGAGCTGGATAGCGAAAGACATTTAACAGCACAAACGTTCAAGTGTAAGCGGCAATTGTGGCTTCATTTGAAACCAGAAGCCAATACGCGTGTCGCATGATCGTAATCGTGCACGCACCGGTTGCCGGTTTGGATCCGTGCGGCGATACGATTAACCTTACAAGCGCATGGGTTTTGCAAGGGTGGGCGGGTGGTAACTTTATTTGGGTGGTTTCACCGCGGTACAAAAGTGCGCATTGAATTGTAATCGTGTATCGTGATGCAATCGATTCCAGCATGGGTTGTAAATTTGGCGGCCCGCCCGGACACCCACCATACGCTCGCAGCTTATGTCATGGGTTGGTTTGGTGAGTTTTTGGTTCGGTGTGTGCATAAACAGTCAGGAGAATAATATGTTCGCCTGGTGCGCTGTCTCGAACCCACCGCAAGATGGGCACAATTTAATCGATCAGCTTTATTGATTCAG
>CM032179.1:1443038-1494794 GCA_018908115.1 Anopheles rivulorum
ATATTAGCACTTGTATTTTTATTGCGTTCATGGTAATACATGCACATAAAGCTAGCAAAATAAAACTAACAAATAGCTTTAGCAATACGCACTAAGTAAAAAATTAAATGAATAATGATTCGGTGGAATAATCATGAATCTTCATGGTTTGCAGTGTGTTTAGTTTCGTTTCGTTTAGTTGCCCTGTCCGAATATGAAAATGATGTTTAAGTTTAGCACAAATACATCATCTGTAAAGTTGTAAAAAAGTAGCTACAGATCGCATGCATCGACTTACCTGTAGCAACGGCAAAAAGAAGCAAAGAAACTGCCCAAACACCCAGTTCTGGATGATCATGACCATCAGCGTGATCGGCAGCACGAACGCACACTGCACACAGTGGCAAACGGCCAGGTTGACGAGGAACGCGTGCGTTACGTCCCGGTACAGCTTGTACTTGCTGATGTAGACGATGATCATCACGTTGAGCGTCAGCCCAAGCGCGGTCGGTATCGCGTAGAGCAGTATGAACAATGGATAGATGCGTGCGACGACCGGCTTCAGGTACGGCGCACTGTAGTCACCATTCACGCTGTAGTTCTTCTCGCCCAGCAGCACCTGCATAACCGCGGACACCAGCTCCTCCGGGATGCCTTTGCCATCCCCAAGCGACGGAGATCTCATCCTAGCTATGTTTGCGAAGTTTTACTTGCTGTGGGTATAAGAAAGAAAAGATTTAAAACAAAACATCAATTAGGCAACCATCTTGCAGGCTTATAGGTAGGAAAAATGACGCAAAACGTTTTCTTTAACATAGGAACAAAAGAAAACAGTAGAGCAAAAGACTGAATGATAGAAATCCAGGAATTTCCGTACTTTTATCTCCATCCCTCAGTCATCATCTGTCTGTTCTAGGATCTGTTGGCTATCAGCAACACATAAACACATTTCGTGGGAACTAAAGCTATGCACGCAAATGTGAAAACTTGCTGCCAGGAAAGGAAAACATGTTTGAAACATTTCCGCAACTCTGTGAAATGTGTCAAACAAAATTGAAATGCCGGAAAGCTCAAATACGTCGCGTATTTCAACACCTCAACTATGTGGCTATAAACAAGCAAACAAAATGTGACACTTTCATTGCCATAATTGATCGTCGATTCGTTTCTTAGTACTTGCGCAGCAGATTTTATGGTTTGATGTGAGTGTGTGCTTTTTCGCATTGCCCATCTGACAATCACACCTGCTAAAACGGGAAAGCATCCTCAAGAAAATTAGAACTTTTTAGCGCAATAAATTAATTAACATGAAAAAGATTACACAGCGTTTGCGATATCTTATAATAATTTATAAGTCGTGCGAAACGTATTGTGCCACATCATTCGCCTCAATGTTTGCTCCTCGTGTGGTGAATAATTATTACTGACCCCGTTTCGCGCGCCTTTTCCGTCTCGGCTAATGTGCCAATATTGTTCACTAAGCCACTAGCTTCTCAACCGCAAGAGCCAGAGCAAAGGGTTTTGTGTTGATTGTATTATTTGCCATCCACTTTTGGCTGAGACTAGGCTTGAGGAGTGGCGAAACAAAAAGCACCAAAAATTGATTACATTGAGTTCGGGAGCGCGGAACGTTGCCCAATATCGGTGTGATACGGTGCAATTCAAGGCTGCTACACTTTACCGTGCCAAAAGTGTAGCCAAAACGGAAGTACACAAGAGAGAGAGAGAGAGTGTGTGTGTGTGTAAAAAATCGACAACAGCAACAAATATAGCAAACACACTTAATTGGCGAAGTTTCGGTGTATGCCGCGAACTTCACTGCACGGTTGCGCTGCTAATTCTTCGCACCAATTTTGGCCTCACTGTTGTGCTCCTATTTCTGTTTGGTGTTGTGTGCCTTTTGGGGCAAATCTTGCCTTCCTGTGGAACGCCACCAATCGATCGCACCGGGTGCGCCGGAGATCAAGGGCCACAGCACAAGGCATAAATATGGATTGCTCAACCAACCTACCGGTTCGCGACCGATACGGTACGTACCGCTTTTATAACCCCGGTTTTACCCGGTTTAGCGTTCTGCCTTGTAGCTCGCTTTATCACCAGCAAAACTTGCACCGCGTCACCGCACGATCGATTCGACTTGCGTGGATTCGGTAACGGAAAAAGCACATACTTCAGCGACGCTGTAACGCTGTATGAAAGCAACGCTAAGCCAGGATGCCAGCAGGCAATAAAGGCAAATACTTTCGACGTGGAGTTTTGTTTCCAAAAGCGATCAGTTTGTTTATTTATTTATTTTTTTATTTTTTATCTTTTAACCGTGTTTTTCGCTTTCGGTCGCGTTCTTTTCTTAGCTGTTCGGTACGACGTAACGCACCCACACTGCGGGGCAATAATATGAGCGAAACACAACAGCAGCACACAAAAGGCAACGAAACAAAGGCACCAAACAAAAACACTTTCGTACTTAAAGCATCTTGCAGTTACCATCCCAGGTGGGAGACTTCATTATTGATTCTCTAGGGCGTTTTCAATTATTCCACACCGCGATGCGCACCGTACGTACGAAGATAGTTCGTTTTGATGGGATTAAAGCCGTTCCATCCCGAAGTACGGGGCAGCCACTTGGGATGGTTTTTTTTTCGGAACGGAAAGCATCCAGCAAAGCGCGCTCATTTTCATTTCGCTTTTATTTAGGCGGGGCTGACCAGAGTGCTTCTCGGTAGCGCAAAGCAAAAACAATGAAAATGCGAATGGGTGTAGGATTAGAAGTACCACCGCACACACAGGGGTGCGGATAGGGAGCGTTTTGGGCAGAATTGCCAACTGCGATCGGTGGTGGTTTCATCGCTCGGTTACACTTTTTACTCCTGTGCTCGTTTTTTTTTTTTTTTGTTTTGCATTCTTTTCTCTCTCTTTTACTTTTACTCTTTGCTGCTTGTTTGTTTAAATTTTACAAGCCACAGAGTGGCCGCGTGGTGAAACATTATGTTGGCAAACTTGCTGTCAGACTGTCAGGTCGCGTACCGAAACGCACCCATCAGCTTCGTCGGTAGCACCGGAGGTTTGTTGCCTTGCTGCAACCCAACCGGTCGATCTTCATTTATTGCCTCCCGACACACGCTCGGCGCTGTTTTATCGACAGCGTTAATCGACTGCCGGTCCGATTGAATCATGTTTGCACTGAACGGTACGTGTATGTTCCTGCACTGCCTTATCGTGCTTGTCAGTCGATGCGCCCATCCCACTGCGCCCGGTCGTATGCAAAACGTTTACCGTCCCGCTGTGTGCTGCTGGAAACGCTGCTACGCGGGTGCTTAGGTTAGGGCGTTTTGCAACAAAAACCCCTCGAAGGCATCGGTAGGATGTTGTTTCTTGGTTTTAGCGCATGTATCGCAAAACAACATGAGCGAACGTCATTAAAGCATTTAAAAATATTAATTATAATATATTATCCTTCACAGCGCCTTCACGTATGCAATACGCAGTAAATAAACGTGCACGTTGTGTGTTTAGGGAGTAAACAACCACACGCGCATACCGATTGCGAGTGATTTGTTGTAAACACATAGGCCCATACTATTTTCAATCCGTTTTAAATATTGTTAAATCGATTATGCATGCAATTTCGCATATTTTTTAATGCTAATTATGTTATTTATTTATTTAAATTAACAATATTAATAACTAAAGGTGCAATAGATGATTGTAAACAGTCACACTATACATATTATTCCTAAGAACAGTGTTAATGGTACCTTACAGTGGAATTTAATAAAATAATCCTTCGAAAATCATAGGCTTAATGGTTTACTTTAAACACCTAATACTACTACACTGGAAACTTCATGCACATCCTAAAGCTCCTGTAGTGCGGGTTGCCTAAGAAAAGGCGCAAGCATCAAAGTCACTCAAATCGATAAACGCTATAAAATCCACTAAACTGAGCAATAAAATAGCAAATTAGCAATGCTGTGAATTAATGTTTAAAATTTACGTTTTAAATTGTTTTTTTGTTTTCTTAAATAATTTAAGAGAATTTTTAATAAAATCTACATAAAAGCGAAACCCTTTCCGTACACTGTTATGCGCATTCGAGATTTAGCTGCATAATTGTTATATAATTTCTTTTACACATAATTTGTAACTATCCACTTCAATCATGTAAAAATCACTCATCCAAACGAACAATTGTTCAATTTCTCGGTGTCCGGATTTGAATGGAAACCTCGACAAACACGACAAATTAGCATGCTCGAACCTGTTGATTATATTTCCAACTAATAATGAGCGCATCTTAGTACGGTAGTAGGGGATAGAGAGAGAGAGAGAGAGAAAAAGAGAAGCAAAAAATGTTGTGCGTTTTTATAAAAACACTTTATGCACTAAAAACCAGCGGATCATCGGTGATGCAACTTTTAACAGACAAAGCATTGAATGGATTTACCTTGCAAACGATGGCAAAACAATTTTTAACGAGCTAACTTTCGATACAGTTCCGGCTCGTTAGTCCACTGTCCGGTGGCGTCGCAGTCACACAGCAGCAGTCATGCATGTGCCACTGGATACAGGCAGAAGTTAATTAGTGCGAACTTAGACGATAGAAATCGACACTGCTCATCAGCATTGATTGATTGATTAAAATGAAAACACTTCCGTTGCGGCGAGCATTGTGGCATTAGGAAGCACCACAATGCACCGGTGAAGGAAAAAAGAAAAATGGCACAAACTTTTGCCACGAGAGTTTTAATTAATATTGGATTTCGTGAACGGTATGGCTTCCAGCCGGGCGGCCATCTTGCTGCATCACCAGACGAGTTCGAAACCGATGCCATAACGTTTCGCTCCCGTGTATCTATCGCGCCAGTAGGTGAAATTGATTTCGCACCACCTTTTTGTGTGCAACTTTCTTGCACTTTCTGTGCGGCATTATCATTCCCAAAACTAATCACGACGCTCTTGGTCGTTTGGGCGATACCTCATACAGATGTTTATTAAAACCAGATATGATCAAAACAGCCACTTTATAATCCACCATCCCTGCTACCACAGGTTGCCCCTGTGCGGGAAGCTTCTTATCCTTGTGCGAAGGGCTCAGCATGAATGCAATTACCGTAACGAACAACGACAGTGCCCGGACAGGCTCTGGCCGTAAACCATCTGATAAAGGGATAAAGGATGCGCCTGCCGGTAATGGTGTGCCGACCGGGCTTATGCCACTTTTGCACTCACCCACACTTTATTTGATGTTATTTGATCACCTTCGGCGAACGGTGGATGCGCCAAGGATGACAGTTGCTTTTTCGCTTCTTCCCTTTACGCTCCGGTCGTCGGACACACGCACTGTCCGGAACCACCACCGACCAGACGGCGTATAAAGTATCGAATGTTATTACTAGATCAATTCCCAATCCCTGAACGGTGGAAAGGAAGCAAAAACAAAAAAAACAAAACAAACAAACCTTTTCATGCAGCCGCCACACTATTTGACGGCAGTTTTGCAAAGTGCCGCCCGCTCACGTTTCGAAACTTTTCAATAAAGTGTATGATCAAATGGGGATGGCCCTTTTTTTTTATTTCGCACATACACGTCCTCTCATCGGGGAACAGTAAGCGAAAAGCTACAGCTAACCGCAACAGCCACTTTGCTCGGAGTGTGCGTATGTGTGTTGCCCATATGGTCTTCTTTCTGAACAACCAGGCGTCTCCATTGGTCCGTTTGAGTACGCGGCGTATTGTCTTACCCTCACAAAAAAAATATATTACACTTACTTTGCAAAAAGAAACATTCACCACTATTGTAATTCAATGCTGCACAGAGCGGAATAAAATGTACTCCAAAAAGAACAGTTTTCGTTTTACAGTTTTCCATGGAGACGCCCGGTAGTTCATGTGCGAAAGTGCGAACCAACAAAAAAAAACATTTGCAGTACCACTAACCACAATATTCACATAAAATTGTACTGCAGACAGAGTATTCTATTACATTCTGCTAGCCCTAGAACAGCACACCAATGTACTGTGAATGGTGACTGGGGAAACATGAGAATTTTCACAACAACAACTAAAAAAAAAGGAAAAACATTTTGAATTCAAAACTAACCTAAAGAAACTACGATTGACGATTTGCATGCAGTTTTCGCATGAAGAAGAAAACCGAAAATTTAAAACAACCACCTTTTTTCTCGCTGCGCTTTCATGGCACATGCGTCACAATTAAATTACATTTTAAAAATTCAACTTTTTTTTCCATTTCAATCGAATTATTGAAATTAATCCCTTGGACTGATTGCGTTCATTTTCCAACCACTTGCTTTATGCGCACAGCTCGTTTTCAAACGGGGAACCGAATCGGTAGCCACATTAATTCGCATTGATTGATAATGGTTTACGGTTTTTGCTGTCGGAAAAAACTCCATTTTGCTGTTTTGTTTGTTTTTTTTTTTAATTGCAAAAATAAGCTTTAAAGTTTAAAGGTCACAGCAACTTTCCGCTTTCGGATTTATCGACGTTGATCGCAAAGCTTATCCGTTATCCTGTCGTCTCTTACACTAGAAATAATACACAATCTTGTGTCCAAAACAAACAGGGAAGAGGGATGAAATGAAAAATAGAAGTGAAGAGCAAAAAAAAAATTCTCACTGATTCGCACCGGAACCGCACGTACGCTGTTTGTTTCTTTCCCGCTTTCCCAGCACGGCACCGAATGCTGGCAGGAAACCATAAACCGGGCGCACACGCTTGGTAGGATGTGTTCCCGTTTCACTAAAAAACCAAGCGTTCCCCGTGGTTTGCACTGATTCTTTCCCCTTGATTCTTACAGACGGTGTACCGGAAAATCCTACCGGAAGCGGGCGGATTAGATTTGATTGAAGCTTCTCGATCTTCCCGCCAACGGTCGACCCGGTGGATGACGTCGAATATGTAGCTGCGGTAGGATTGATTGATGAAAGTCACCGAAACGTGAACCGAACAGGGTCGATCATTGTGCTTCGCCGCACGCACGGTATGTAGCACTGCCGGCGCACTACGCGTGAAACCGATGAGAATGAAACGAATGGCACGGGGAGTGAAGGGGAGAGAGGGGGTGGGGGAGTGAGATGAGGGTGGGAGGGAGGAGGTTGGAAAACGGCGCGCCGGAAACGTAAGTAATTTGAACGTGAAATTTATTTATCCGTGCGACGGTACGATTTTGTCGCAACGGAACCGCTTGACCCGCACTAATGAGCCTACCGAGGATGGAAACTTAAATGAAAATCATTCGAAATAGTTAAACGTAATAGGGCAACAAAAAAACGAACCGACCCTCAAACCATAATGTAACATAAAAATAACAAGCGTAACAGCATTCAACAGATTGTAGTAAGCAGGAATCTTGAACAAGATTTGTTGAGTTCCGCAATGCAAGGTACAGCACAATACACACCAAAAACACGGTGATTGATAATGAAACGCACACAACTTTATGCCAAAGTGGATATCGAAGCGCGTGTAACGTTTAGTGACTGTCAAAATATTGAAACGATCCTTACGTTGCGTATATATCGGCGGTATTGGGAGTTGAGATGTAAAATAAAATATTTACCGTAATTTAAAATCAATGATGCACGAAACAGAAATTTTGAAATGTTGTTTAATTGAAAGAAAAAATAATAAACCCAATAGTTATCATCATTTGGATTCGAGTGTTTAAAAAAAGTACATCACCTTAACAAACAACAACAACAATCGTTTGAATGTTTTGACAGACACTATTTGTGTTCACTGCATCCTGTGCATTGCGGAACGCTCTAAATCTGTAGTATAAACAGCAAACGAGAAACAGGATACAAAAGCGATACAACTTAAGCGATCGTTTCTCACACGAGTAGCGTCGTACAGCGTTACATGATCGGTACTGGTGAAACACTCATACGCGCGCACGGAAACGGAACAACAGCACGAAACGGGATATCCCACCGTGCTACGGAACGCTCGGGAATGTTTTCGGAAGGAAATAGGTTGATAGGTGACCACCCGATCAACGAAAGTTGGGTGGGTTGGGCCTGAAATGTAAAAAAAAAGGTCAAGAATGACACACCATTATTTGTTGCAGCAGTAAGGTAAGAATACACGA
Source organism: Anopheles rivulorum (assembly GCA_018908115.1). Taxonomy (NCBI): domain Eukaryota; kingdom Metazoa; phylum Arthropoda; class Insecta; order Diptera; family Culicidae; genus Anopheles; species Anopheles rivulorum. Next base: position 1,451,131 of record CM032179.1, read on the forward strand.
GTTAAAAAAGCAAAGAGTTATGCATAGGTATAGATATAAATGTGTCTGTGTGCAGGAAAAGATAGAAAAGCACGAAAATGCCCCGAAACATGTTACATAATTGCTTTTTATTCTTCGCTCCTGTCAAGGAACATGATAGTCCTGAAGGGGATGTGTCTTTTTTTTTATAAATATAATTTTCCCAAGTTAGCTGTACGTGGTACAGGAAGCGAACGCTGGAAAAAGAGACCACAACGGAACAAACTCATATTGCTGGAAATATGAGCACAACGAATGAAAAAAAAAACCCCCGGTTCGCTAAATGACAATGACGGCCAGGTCGGTACATTTAAATTCGTTATGATATGCTTACCCTTATTTTGCATCTCATTCCCCCACCCCTACCTTCACCGTCTTCCCTGCCTCAATAAAACCCACTTTTGACTCTGGGGGAACCGGTGACAAACAAAGATGCTTCACCACTTCCATTTTTGTGTCGCACAATCCACAATTTAGTCGCATAGTAACGTTTTTTTTAAAGTTGTTGTTGTTGCAACGGTTGCCTCGAAGGCACCGTTGCCAATCGGAGGCTGCTTTTGACAGGCTGCTTTGATTAGTTTCAACTCTAACCGACCAAAAGCCAGCCGGCGCGTAATACAAACGGACGCCACGAAGAGCGTAACTGCTTCCCTGTGTTGACATTCCTACCGACGAGCGCAGTTTCTTCGCTTTTCACGTTACGTTAGCCGGTCGCAAAAGACTCTTTACTTATTGGGTTCCTTTTTTTTCCTTTCTTGCGCTTTCAAGCTTTCAACTTAGCATTTCAATAAGAACCGTAAAATTAATTTAATCCTTTAACCCGTTTCCATTCCATTGCTTCCATACCTGCAAAAGCTAGAGGAACTTTCACCTTAAATTTTTGTAAAAATAAAAATCACTATCATTTTTTATGTAGGTTGCTTATGTACGTTTATAGGGAAAAAAACCTGGTTTTAACACCGTTTGTTTGCACATTGCAGTTTCCAATTAAGAATATTTTTAGTATTATTTTACAACATGTTTGACACCAAACTATTATATTATTTTATTAAGAAAAACACAATGTTAGCATGGCGTAGTAGTAAGATGAAGCCACAAACGTGTATTTGGTAACACCAAAAACTTTTTAAAGCGAAATAACCAACATAGCAACAAAGCCCTATCACAATCGCCATACTTGCTAACGACGTGCAAATGTGATGCGGATTGCATACGTTTAGGCGCAAACTTACCAAATACCGTCCGAGTGTCCGATCAAAACTGACGCATCTAGAGGAACAACGGGTTGAGGGGGGGGGGGGGGTTAACCTTTTTTCTTCTTTAAAATGTTGCTTTTCAACAACGATAATAACGAATGAAATTGAGTAATAATCAGGGCGCTCGGAATGAAATGAGCACACAATGCAATCATTTCTCGATTATCGCAGGATGAAACAAAAGGGTACGGACGGACACACACACGCGCGTTTACTATAGCTTGGGAAAATATGAATTTTCCCGGCATCTCTTTCACTCTCTTTCTCTCTCTCCCTCTCATCTCGCTACCTAATAGCATCCCACATTCGTGTTCGATCGATTGTGCTCCTGGTTGGTTGGAAGTCCCGTACGTTTTGCCGTACATGCTGCCGCTGCTGCTAATCAACAAGATTGCGAACAAAACAAACACATAAAAATAAATCCTTTTCTATTGCTCGGTTGGCCCTGCCTGCAGCGCACAGTCAGAACCGGTTAGATTTCCGTTCTGTTCTGTTCACCGGCTTTCTGTCTGTTTCTGTGTTTTTGTTTTTGCAATTTTAGCTATTTATTGCTAACAACGTTGCAGCACGAATCGGACCCCGTCTTAAGCCGGTTTGCGTTTTTTTTTTGAGTCGTCCCATGGTCCGTCGCACGTAATGCCAAATTAATGTGCTACCCTGTGAGCCCGGCGTCGTCCGAAGCAAGCAAAGTATGGTTCACACATAGGTTTCACGTGCTGGACGTGTGGGTTTTATAGAAAACTTAAAACGTACCACGGCACAGCTTTAACCGTCCTTCGGCCAAAACCCTGGCACCTATTAAGAGTCTAGCAAGGAGCCAGCCACCTTCTTTTAACCGTCGGAATTAATGCAGCCAGGAACAGAACGAAAACCAAAACAAACAAAAAGCAAGCACAAAATGATCCGAACACAAGCCTTGCAAGCCTCCGATCACGTTTCTCACGGTGTGTTTGATTTTGATTTGGATTTTGCTGTCGACATTGCTGCAGGATAATATCGGATATCCATGCCGCTTCTGCACCTGCTGGCAAATATTTGCTGACAAATGTGTTTCGATCTTTCTTCTTCGGCCGGAGCAGCAACAGAAAAATGTATGTTCCACTTCTACGCAAGCCCGGCCCGGTTTATCCCTGTTCTGCAAGCAGGACTGCAGTAACGATCAAAGCGGTTGCGTCAAATTAAGAAACACCGTTAAATCGAACGTTGCATTGTGCGGATGCTTAAGGGATGGATTTTCAAATTTCCATCAGGAAAGGAAAAATCCTAATTTTTGTTTTTTTTTAATTTTCGTTATCGAAAGGAAAACTCAGGCAAGTGGTAAATTGATCTTTCCCGAATGGCGCAAACATGCTTTTCAACATTTTGGCTCCCTCGCTGGGTTCGCTACTTAACATCCCCTAGAATGGGGTGCTGGTGCTGGCGAAAAAAAAAATGTATATATAAATTCTAAAGAAGAAACGTTTTGGAAACGCTAAACGGGACTGAAATTCTGGTAAACTGAAGGAAGCAACAACAACAGGAAAAAAAACACACACACACCGGCAAGCCTTAATGTAATAAGATTGCCTTGTTTTTGTTAAGACCCACCGCGAAACATCAAACGAAGCGATACCGTCCACACAAATACACGCACACGCATGTTCGCTTTAGAAGCAAATCCGAACCGTTAAGGGAAGCATAAAATCATCACATTCAGCGTGTTTCTAAAGGGCGTCCGTGTGTTGTTTGTGCTATGGCAGAAACATTTTCATCCCAAAACCAATCGCATATTCCTCTCTCGCTCGTCTGTAACGATTTTGTTCTCGTACCTTGGAGGGCGAGTTTTGTTTTGCTTCTGTTTTTTTTTTTCCTTTCCTAATCACAATAAACATATCTGCTGTTTAGTTATCATATCTAGCAAAAAAAAAATCCTTCACAGCAGAAAGAAAGTAAACTGGTGCGTATTTTTAGTACCGCAAGGTATTTTAAGGCGCGATTTGCTCGATTTCTTATTCTGATCACTGTTGTTGCGTTAACCTTGAACTTGGGACAGATAACGACGAGCGCAAGCTGTGCTAAGTTTGTTACGGTGAGAAAATTTGTTATTGTAGTTTAATGTTTCTTTAAGTAAGGGAAATTTTCAATGCCGAATAACGAAAGTTTCCGATAGCCGAGAGCCGTCAATATTTATCGTTTCTCCTTCACACTTCGGCAGGGTTGCAATCTAAGGTAATGCAACACAAAAGCAAAAGCTCCCAAAACGTGTCAAAAATGCGTCGGTGAGTGTGAGAAGTGGAGACAATCGGGAGATCAACCACGAAAGCAAAACTTTCAACCGCTAAGCAACGCGTAACAACTCATCCCGGTCTGGAAGTGGTCGAAAATAAATATTCAAAGTGGCAAAGTTTTGTCGCAATGTGTGTTGCATTTCGTAGATAGAACCACTTTTTTTTGNCACTTCGGCAGGGTTGCAATCTAAGGTAATGCAACACAAAAGCAAAAGCTCCCAAAACGTGTCAAAAATGCGTCGGTGAGTGTGAGAAGTGGAGACAATCGGGAGATCAACCACGAAAGCAAAACTTTCAACCGCTAAGCAACGCGTAACAACTCATCCCGGTCTGGAAGTGGTCGAAAATAAATATTCAAAGTGGCAAAGTTTTGTCGCAATGTGTGTTGCATTTCGTAGATAGAACCACTTTTTTTGTTGTTGTTACTTTCTTTCTTATTGTTGCACACCATGCAAACGTATGTGTCACCGGGGCGTGTGATGTGTTGGGATAAGGCAATGAGCAAACAGTATGCTTTTATCGCAAAACGTTGCTGCAATCGATAGTTGCGTGTCGACATTTCGGTACTTGCGAAGCAGATAAAATCGCATCGAACGGCTTAGTGAGGATGATTAGTTTGCTATCCTCGCCATTCATTTATGGTACCGTCTTTAATTGCTTTCTCACTTTCTTGTTTTACATCCGCTCGCTGTATTAGCAAAGCGTTTGGCTATATGATATTTACAGTCCTCGTGTGCTGTTGTAATGGTGATGCAAACATAAATCTTTAATGGTACCTACCTATTTAAAAACAAGCAGCCGGATATGATTCACTTTTATCACTGCAAGATCACTTTAATACGCTAATTTTGGCGCTCTTTTCTTCCCAACCTTTCTAGCTGTGGATGTCCATATCCCACGGTAAAGTTTCACTTGCAATTAATCAATTCCCACTTTAGCTCTCCTATCCTTTAATATCACCAATTAGTGAACGCTATTTTAAAATGCCGGCGTCTAGAGCAAACGCCTACTCTGCATTACACTTCATCCGCTGCATCCCTCACAAACACACACTCAATCAGTCGGGCGCCATTTGCGAACAACATTTCACCACAAAACTAAGCGTTAATCATTCTACAGCGTGTGATCATGCGGCCCAAATGGAAACGGTAATCGATCGTGTTGCAATGGGTACCGTCGACGACAAACACCGAGATATGTGGCTTAGAGACAACTCACGAAAACGTTCCCCCCCCCCGGTCAAAGCACTCTCACACGCACACTCGACAGCTGTTCGACAACAACTGAGCTGCGAGTGCAGCTGTTTGTGTGCTTTTTATCTAATCGTGCTATCACTCGTGCCGTCCGCTTTGGGGGGCACTTCGGGCCACTGCTGGACTTCGTGCGACCGTTCGGCTCGGGTTTCCGAATAGGAAGCGTTCGTGAGCTGGTGTATGTTCGGCATTCACTATGGGTGGAACTGATGAAGCTTTTCGAAGCTTTTGCTATGTTCGTTGAAGTTAGCTCACTAAAAACACCTGTTACATATTTCGAATGATAAAATTTATATAAATTGGTTTTATTTCTATGAATTGGAATTATACATTAGTAAATATGTGGAATCGATGAGCAGGATTTGTTTAATTTTTTTACAAAATGAAAGAAGAACACATATATTTTCCACTGTGATTAAACAGTTTACGTTTAGAAAGTCATTCCACCCATAGTGCGCGGATCGCCATAGACACATGGTTAAATTTTCGGCCTTTTTTCACGAACAGCTAGCATTCAGTTGTCGATGCATAAGGCAAATGCGCGCAAAAGTTTCCAATGTTATCGAACGAGAGAAAAACAACGCGTTTGTTGTATGTTGCCCTTCCAACATGTGTGAAAAAAAAAAACAATTAAAAAAACGAGATAATATAATGAAAATAATCGCACAGAGAGAAAACTTCCTATCAAAATGGCTGTAGTGTTTAGGTAAAAAATTTAAAAATAAATTGCAGTACAACAGCAAGCAAAAGCTAGCGAGTGTGGGTGAAGGGCCACATCTCGCCCAGCTCGCCCATGGAGACGCCTGGTACCATTGAACGCAGATACCTAATACAATAGCATTTAAAAATTTGCCTAAGAATGACAAAGCATTGGCATTTAGCTATTTAATAACTTACCAAACACTTTCGTCTGTTTCGTTTCGGATCGGATACAGCAAGCAAAGAAACTGCGCACGTAAGGAGCATCCATGTTTACGATGCATTACGATGATACATTTATCTACTATATTAACACTACATTTCAATATACACAATTCGTAGAGGTAATACACATTTAGCGGGGTAGAGAGTAAAACGTAATATTCGTAATTATAACCGTACGCAATCATAACCGTAGAAGAATTTAATAGTAATTCGTTATACAGCAGTAATGTTGTAAACGGCGGTCATTCATCGTGACCGCGTGTATGCATATGTGGATCTGTCTGTGTATGTGTGTGTGTGTGTGCTTCACACATCACAACATCACAACACATAACGCCCACAGACTGAAAATGGGGCTTGGGCCCACATTCAGCTACTAGCTTCATAGCGAACTGTGTGGGCGAAATAGACGGAGGATGAAAAGATGGATTACAAAGTATGAAAGAAGGGATGATGGAGGAGATGGGGGAGGGGGAGGGGGGAGGGTGGTGGTAGGGAAGGTTGGGATTAGAGCAAAGATAAAGCACAGGAGAAGGAAACCCCTTCGAACTATCTAACATTAACAGCTAACCATGCCAATTCGCTTTTACACCGTTAATTTGATATTCTAATAAATTTTACAATCATTGTGTTGAACGAACGTTTCGCAACAAAACAGGCTCGCCGCATTTTTTTCCCTCGACAATCGTCAAATTTTCTTCACCTCGTTACTATTAACTTCATCTCTTCCATACTATTCCCTTACTGCGGCTATGCATACATGCGCTTTTCCCTCTCCTTTGCGATATATGTATATATATATATCTTAATATTTGTTTGACCATTGCAACCGATCGTCAAGGTGTGAGTGAACAATAACTGCGCCCCGTTGGATAGAAGAGTTCGCAAACGCAAACGAATACTGCCGAAGCGATGTGCGCTTGGCTTCTATCGTTCCGTAACAAAACAAAAAAAATTGCAAACATGCAGCGCCACGTGTTAGGGAACGGTTCAGCTTAGGACCAGCGACACACCGCGTTTGCAGTACACGGGATGCGGTTTACATGAATCCAATCTTCACACACACACACACACACACACACATACCATTCAAACAGCCAAAACATCCAAACATTACATGTATGGTATTGAAGCACACGGTGTGCGAAATATGATGAACGCTTCACGGTAGAAGATGGGCGATCTAAACGATGCAATAGCGTTAATAGCTATCATGCCTGGTTACGTTTTGTAGCGTAGATGCTCTAAAGTGTATACGAAATGTTCAATTGAATATTATATCTAGCGCTATGTGGGACGATGAGAGCAGAGAGTAATATATGTATAAGCATTGATTTCTAGTACACCAGGAACAAGGGTTAATATCATCCTTCCTATCAAATATCATACCAAGTTACGGTAAGTAGGTATGCTTACATTTTGTTTCCCTTACCAACGTTTCAATTCTTCCTGTGTTCAAACGCGTCACGCATGCTTAATTCACAATCGTTCATTAGCAGTGCCTAATTATAGCTAACTATCTAACATATATAATGCTTTAATATATGCCTGCATATGCCTACATAAATACGAATGTGTGTGTATGTAGGCTACGGTTGCCTCGGCGGCGCGCATATACAATCGTTCAAACGTGAAGTAAACTTCACCCTCAAGAAAGAAAGAAAAAAAAACAAATGAATAACAAATATGACAAAGGAAATGATAACCGACCAGTGCAAACGGCACTGGAGATGAGCGGTGGGAGCTGGCGTTTGCAACAACCACCCCTAAAGGAACGGCTGGGAAAGGAAAGGATGGCAGCAGCATGGAAGTGTGGGGCGTGCGGTGTGTGTGGGCAGGCGTGAATGGAAGGAGGTTAGGTGTAAAAGGGCGCACGGTGATGGAACCGCCCGTGGCCTTTACCGGGAGAGGCAATGGTAAAAATAGAGTATATATATCACAATTTTGTCACAAAATACCACCATTTTGACGTTCCGCCATTTGCTTCTTTTTGCTTGATTTTCATCTTCTCTCTCTCTCTCTCTCTCTCTATCCCTCGCTTCTGTCGATCCGTTTCTGGTATTTCTGTTATCGCAAGTGTTTTCGTTAAAGGTTGATAAATTCAAATGGACAATACGTCCGGTACGTCAGACTCTAATGGCGCGGGCACATCATCGAGGGACATGATCATCATCATTAACTTCCGTCATTAGATTGTAATGCTAGTAAAAACGAAAAATAATGCATCCTATCTTGCTTTCTCTCTCTTTCTCTCTCTCTCTCTTTCTCTTTCTCACTCTCTCTCTCTCTCACACTCTCCCATTTTCTTTCTGCCTGTCTGTCTATCCGTCTGTATACCTTTCTCTCTTTCTCTTCCTCTCTCTTTCCCTCTCCCACTGGTTCTGGTATCCCTCTTACAGTTGGCTAGCCAAATTCGATCCTTGGTGAGGTTGTAGAAAAATATCACAAAACGGTACGGTCCACACAACACGTTCGCATACTCAATATATAAATGTCAGCTACCACACCGATGTTTCGCCTGCCACGTTTTGCTTTCGTTTTAACGGTCAACTACTGTTCCGTTACTGTTCCTTACTTGGAACGAGTGTTCCATTTGCTTATGTCACGTACACACACACATGACATATGAAGTCTTGGCGTGGGGGAACAACAGTGTCGTTTACAGCGAATCTCGATGCCAAACCCAGTTGTGCTTGGTGTGCGCGAAGCGATGCGAAAGCCACTGCGATTCGAGCAGATTGAACCGATCCTCGCTAAGGTATAGTGGTTTGCCGCGTCTAGAAAAGAGAAGGCACATTTGCGAAACATTAGCTTCCCATCGTGTGCTAATGAAAGCCCGGCCAGGGCCGACCCTGCCCGCACTTACTTCAAATCCCTATCCTCCTCGTCGTAATCGTCCAGGTAGAGCGAACCCCACAGGCACGCCCGGTGGCCCCGAATGATGATGATGTAAGTCGAGGTGATGACGAGGAAAATGCCGGTCCCACCACCGCAGCTGATCGAGTGCTGTAATGAAGTAGGCGTGCAGGATCATATTAGCAAACGCAGCTGCAAACAAGCCGGCCGTACGGCACAGCACTTACCCGCACTGCTTCACAGCAGTCCATTTCCTTGCAGCACGTTTGCTTGATGCACACGATAGTGCCGCACAGAAGACAGATGGAGCTTTCCTTCGGTACGTTCTGACACTTCTGGCACGGTTGCTCGTGGTAATACTGTGAAGCAATAACAGAAGAAGGGTTGTAGCCGTAGGTGTGTAAACTTGTGGGAAGGGATTTGCAACCCGCCCCGAACGCGCCTTACCGTAAAGAGCCGTTCGTATTCGCGTGGCAAACCGAGCAGCTTCGGCTGACGCCACTCGATGTGCTGCTGCACAATGAGCGACCGTGTCGATTCGTACGTCGGGCGCAGGTTACGCAGCTGATCGCACCAGTTCTTCGGCAGCGACAGTTCCGTGCCGGCGAGGAAGCAGAGCGCCTTGCTCGCATTGAACTTGTCCCAGTCCATCGACACCGTCACCAGCTCGAGGAAATAAACGAGCCGGGCAAACTCTAGCTGCGGCCCTGCTATCTCCGGTATCTCCGCACGGTAGATATGGTGACGCAGCAGTGCAGCGACGCGCAGAAACGGTAGGCACAGCCGCTGCAACCGCTTCTCGTACACGTCGAGGTTGAGACGCTTGTTGCTGGTGGTGGTGGTGGTGGCAGTGGTGGTGCCAGCGGTGGTACCGGACATCCTTGTGTCCATCGTGGATGGATCGCCGGTAGCCGACTCGATGCCGTCACCGCTTCCGCCGATCTCGCCCATCAGTATGCTGTCGCTGCGGATGTGACGGCAGCGGTCGAGCTGGCTCAACACGAATGCCATCGCGACGCCGATGTGTGGGACGCCACGCTCCCGCACGAGGACTGGCGGTGGCTGCGCTGTTGGTCCGTACCGTGCAAGAATTTCGTCACACTCTTCATCCGTCAGGTGGGTGCAAAGCTGTAGCACGATCTGATAGTACAGCAGATTATACATCACCTTCACGATACATGTAAAGTATGCTACAAAACACAAAGCGAGTGCGAGAGAGAGAGAAGCATTATAAAACATTGTCAAACGATTGTGGCAGCGATTGTTGCAGAGAATCTTCGTTACCTTGGTCGAGATGGAGCGGTGCAAGCAGGATGAACTTTAGCATCAGTGCGGTCGGATCGCTTATCAGATCGGGAATGGTTTCCGTGTCCACGATTGTGCTGGTCGCAGCAGTGGTCGTCGTGGTTGTCGTGGACGGCGACGTACCGGTACCGGCGGATGGCACTGTTCCATCGATTGCGGTACCGGCGGCTGCCGTGCCGGCACTAACATCCGTACCACCTTCCGCACCAGTGTGCGTAGCCGGTGCAGGCAGCAGCATGCCACGTATGCTAGCAGGCAACCGTGCCCGATGCTTGCCACCCTTCTGCCGCTCACCCTCGTTCCCGTCCCCGTCCCCGTCCTCGTCCCCGTCCTCGTCCCCGTGCTCGTCGTCGGCGTGGTGTTTGGGGCGTACGATCGCCGGTACCATCGCCAACCGTTCGACCGCTTCTTCGCTCGCTTCCACGCCTACCTTCACGTCCGCACCGCCGTACTCGAGCTGGATGCCGGCAAGCCGGGACCAGGAGTGCCACGGCCAGTCGTCGCCCACCTTAAACCGTATCGGCCAATCGTCGTTGATCATCAGCCGTACGTGCAGCGATAGGACGTGCAGCAGCGGCACGATGCAGTCCCGCTTCGGCTTGTACCGGATGTCTTCCGTGCTGCAGAGGGACCCGCCGCGCTGTATCACCTCCGCCTCGAGGTTGGTGCGCGCAATCGACAGCACGAACGAGAACAGGCTCTGCAGCGTCACCGGGTAGCGCTTGATGTTGCGCTGCGTGCACGCGGTGATGTTGCCCATCGCGCGGCCCATCGCTTCGCAGAACTTGCTCGCCATCGGTGCCCGCTTGCTCTCCTGGAACAGATGTATCAGCTCGAGCACGAGCGCCCGGTGCGGTGGCGTCGGCGTCCGTATCAGCGGCGCCGGCCGATCGAGCGCCGGACTTAGCGGCAGGACCGAGTTCGCCAGCTGCCGGCAAACCGGACAGAAGAACTCGCCCAGCTCCACGTTCAGATTGTTCGGGCTGCGCGGCGTGTGCAGCGACTTCAGGTAAGCGTCCTGGCAGGACAGGTGCACATGGTGCCCGCAGGACTGTATGTGGACGCCACCCTCCCAGCCGATGTTGTGCGACAGAAACCAGGACGTCTGGCCGAACTTCCACTGCAGCAGCTCGATGCGCTTGTTGAACTCGCTCGCCAGCGTCACGCTACCGGCGAGCCGGGCCGCATCGTCCCGGCAGAGCGGCAACGGCAGCCGCTCCGTGCGCGTCCGTCGGTGGCCAACGACACTGCTCGACTCGACCAGCACGACCAGCCCGATCGGGTTCGTTTCCGTGCTCGGACCGGACGTGTTGCAGATGATGCAGTCGTACTCCTTCTCCCGCAACGCTTCCGCCTGCTGCTCCTCCGCTGCCCGCCGCTCCGCCGCCACGCGGGCCGCGGCCGTGTCCGTGCCGACCTCGCCCTCCGGTTCCTCCTCGCCGTAGCCGAAGTCCATGCCGGTGGCGTCGCCGCCCATCGAGGCCATCGCGAGCAGCATGAAGCGCTTCTGCCGGTTGGCGAACTCTTCCATCATCTTCTTCTGCCGCTCCTTGGCACGCTTCGTGCGCTCCTCCTTTTCCCGTGCCTCGCGCGCCTTCTGCTCGGCCTGGCGCTCTCTTTGGTTCGGCCACAGCTCCGCCCGTATCTGCTCGATCCGCACCGCGCACGTACCGTCCAGTGCGGCGATCTTCCGCAGCAGATTCCCTATAAAGAACGGACCGTCACCGATGCGCGAATCGGAGATACGGCACCGTCGGCGAGCGTGCTCACCGGCCGCTTCCTTCGGTTGACTAGCTTCATTACTTCTACCACCGGCCGACGACGAGGACGTACCCTCGTCCTCGTCTAGCTCCATTTTGGCTTGATCGTCATCGTCACGCTGGTGCTGGCTCGGATTGTTGCTACTGCTGCTACTGCTGCTGCTGCTACTGCTACTACTGCTGGCCGTCGCTGCAGCCGTCGCTGGTTGCGAATTGGTGGACGTCGTCATCGTACCTTCGGCACTGCTGGCACCACCACTGCTGCTGCTGCCGGCCGTCAGCTCGTCCTCGGTTTCGTCGTCCAGTGAGAAACTGTCCAGTGCGCCGCTCAGCTGCGAGTGTAGCTTCAGCAGCAGCGAGATGATCGACTCCTCCAGCACGATCGTATCGCTTTCGTTCGACCCATCGCCCCATCCACCAACGCCCCCCATCATCCCGACACCCTCGCGCGGTGTCATCTCACAGCCAGTGGTGGTGGTGGTGGTGGTCGAGGTGGTGGTGGTCGGGTTGTGGCCGCCGCCNTCCTCGCCGTAGCCGAAGTCCATGCCGGTGGCGTCGCCGCCCATCGAGGCCATCGCGAGCAGCATGAAGCGCTTCTGCCGGTTGGCGAACTCTTCCATCATCTTCTTCTGCCGCTCCTTGGCACGCTTCGTTCGCTCCTCCTTTTCCCGTGCCTCGCGCGCCTTCTGCTCGGCCTGGCGCTCTCTTTGGTTCGGCCACAGCTCCGCCCGTATCTGCTCGATCCGCACCGCGCACGTACCGTCCAGTGCGGCGATCTTCCGCAGCAGATTCCCTATAAAGAACGGACCGTCACCGATGCGCGAATCGGAGATACGGCACCGTCGGCGACCGTGCTCACCGGCCGCTTCCTTCGGTTGACTAGCTTCATTACTTCTACCACCGGCCGACGACGAGGACGTACCCTCGTCCTCGTCTAGCTCCATTTTGGCTTGATCGTCATCGTCACGCTGCTGCTGGCTCGGATTGTTGCTACTGCTGCTACTGCTGGCCGTCGCTGCAGCCGTCGCTGGTTGCGAATTGGTGGACGTCGTCGTCGTACCTTCGGCACTGCTGGCACCACTGCTGCTGCTGCCGGCCGTCAGCTCGTCCTCGGTTTCGTCGTCCAGTGAGAAACTGTCCAGTGCGCCGCTCAGCTGCGAGTGTAGCTTCAGCAGCAGCGAGATGATCGACTCCTCCAGCACGATCGTATCGCTTTCGTTCGACCCATCGCCCCATCCACCAACGCCCCCCATCATCCCGACACCCTCGCGCGGTGTCATCTCACAGCCAGTGGTGGTGGTGGTGGTGGTCGAGGTGGTGGTGGTCGGGTTGTGGCCGCCGCCGCCGCCGCCGCCGCCGCCGCCCGCATGCCGCACGTTGCCCATCAGATTGCGTCGCTTGAAGCGCGTCCAGTTCGGTTGCCCACCGACCGATCCCGCCCCACCACCGGCAACGGCACCGCTCGCACCACCACCACTCGGGCCCATCTGGGCGTGGGCACTGGCCGCACCGGCCGGCTGTAGGCTGCGATGGTGATAGTGTCGCGGTGTCTGCTGCTGCAGTGACTGAGGATTTTGCTGCTGCCCACCAACACCAACACCAACACCAACACCACCCGTACTACCGCCCGCACCGACCGTCCCCGGGCCGCCATGATGGTGGTTGTGATGGTGATGATGGTGATGATGGTGCCGATGATGGTGATGATGGTGATGATGGTGATTCGCATGGTAGTAGCTCTGCAGCTGATTCGGTTGCTGCGGTACGACGCTCATGCTTGCACTGCCAGTCGATGCTACGGTCGCCGTTGCCGGCGTTACACGGCTAAAGGGTAGCAACATACCACCACCACTGGTCGGTGGTTCTGTACCGGTTACCGCAACGGTTCCAGCACTGGCCGCACCAACCACCGTACCGAACACGGGTGGCGTTAGTGCACGCTGGTGCTGCTGCGGTATCGCTATCTCCTGTCCACCGACACCGTCCGCACCGGTACCCGGTACCGGGACAAACTCGTGGCGTATCACCAGCTCGACACCGGTCGTGGTGGCAACGTTCGTACCGGCCACCTCATCGGTGGCTTCCTCCACGATAAACTCGGACGCACGTGCCGGACCGTTCGTACGTATGAGTGCACCCGTACCCACACCACCCCCGACCGGGTGATGATGATGATGGTGATGGTGATGGTGATGATGTAGCGGACCACCACCACCACCACCACCACCATCCTGACGCCGGTGACTGCCCAGCTGTTGCAGGGCACGGGTGCGTCCGCTTACCAGGAACGCTCGTGGCACTATCGATTGTATGTCCGCAATGTCTGCCGACTCGTCCTCATCCTCGTCGTCGTCGTCGTTAACCGTCGTTCGCCGGCGCTCGCCACCATCGTTAATGCCGTTCGCCACCACACCATCGCTGCTAACCGTTCGCCGCTGCCTCTCCTGCTCGTTCTCCACCTCCACCGCCTGCTCCTGCTCCTGCTCCTCCGCCTCCTCGTCGTCATCGTCGTCGTCGTCTTCGTCCTCCTCGTCATCGATGTAGTCGTCGACGTCGGCCGGCTGTACGACGTTCGCGTTGCCCACGCTGCTGCGTCGCCTTTCCAGCATCAGGTAGCGTGCACGCATCGCCAGCAATTCGCTCGGCTGCTGCTGCTGCTGCTGCTGCTCTACCTCCTCCACCACCTCACCCACCTCCTCCTCCTCCTCCTCCTCTACCACCACATCGCCGTCCGCGTCCATCACGTGATAGGCGGGCATGTCTTCGTCCTGCGGTTCCGCTGCAGCACCCGGTCCCTGCTGGCCAAGCAGCCGCTGCAGCAAATGCCAGCGCCGTCGCCTTAACGCCATCTCCGTCGTTATCTGCTGGCTGCCGGCACTGGCCCCACTGCCCCCACCGACCGGTGCCATCGCTTCGGCCGATGCCCGATGCCGATTGCTACCACCCTCCAGCTCCCCATCGTCGTCCACATCGTCCTCTTCCTCCTCCACCACCATCTGGGTGGTGGTGGTGGTGGTGGTGGTGGAGGTTGCCGTGGTGCTGAGACCACCGCCGGCAGTGGGCGGTGGTGCGTGTATAGCGGGCCGCCTGGTCGGATACAGTAGCGTGCTTCCCATCTGCGACAGTTCCGGCGTGATGGGTACCACCTCGACACCGCTGCCAATGCTTCGTGCCGGCACGAGCTGCTGATCCGTGCCGGCTGCACCCGCCGGCACACCGACCGCACGGTGGTCGGCGCTACCACCAGCTACGGTGGGTCCGGCCGTCATCGCACCCGACACGGTTTCGCCCTCCGCATTGCTGCTGCCGATCATCATGAGCGTTTCGTCCTCGGACAGATCCCATTCGACGTCACTGTCGAAGGGTGGCGAACCACCGTCGAGCGGTCGGTAGGAAACGGGCGAACGGCGCATCGCCGGCAGCAGCGAGATGCGCTTGACCGTCATCTTCAGGTTGTCGCTCAAGCAGTTGCTCGGATAGCAGTTCAGCAGATCCGGCACCGGTTCGCTAGCCGCACCGACCGCACCGGACTGCTCCTCGACGCTTTTGCTCGCGGCCGCACTACTGTCGCCCACCGTCGACCGGCTGGTGGCCGCCTCGCCGCCGACCCCACCCGCATTGCACACCGCCATCTCCAGCAGAAAGACGGCCAGCGCGAGCATATGCTCGGACACGTTGTGCTTGTGCACGGCGCGGTAAAAGATGGCGAGGATGGTCGCGTGCAGGATGCGCGAGCCGAGTATCGCACCGGGGTCGCTGTACGCCGGACCGCACGTGCCGGGCAGCCGGAACGGTGGCCACAGGTTGCCGCTCCGTGGCATCTTGCCGGACTGCTTCACGTACGCGCCGAACCGGTCGAGCGAGTTCTGAAAGTCACGCCGGTGCACCGCACGCAGCAGCACGTGAAGCGGATCGTAGTGCCGCTCCCATACGGCCGGCACCGGCATAAACAGGCCCTGCTCGAGGTTTTCCGACCCGACCGGCGGCGACCGGTAGATCGACAGCTCCTTCAGGTAGCGCTCGAAGTTGCGCGTGTGCGCATTGCCGCTCCGTTCCGGCATCAGCTCCAGCAGCTGGCTGTGCGTTTTGTCGCCGGTCGCCAGCAGCGCACTGATCTCGATCACGCACTGCGTCGTCTCGTCGTTGCCGAGGTTGATGCGCGACGTGATCAGCGTGGCTAGGAACGTTAGCAAACCCTCCATCATCGAGTCCTGCTCCATCTCGGGCGGCGTGCTCAGCACGCTCATGCCCAGCCAGTCCTCCACGCCGAACATCATAATGCACTCGCTCACGAACAGGTTCGGCGGCAGCTGGGTGGCGCATATCTGCAGAAAGAACAGATCCATGTCCACCATCGAGTTGCAGAAGTTCGCCTGGATGTACGTCATCGCCTGCCCCTTGATCTGCAGCCCGTTCCGCACCCAAACGCCCGACAGTATCTCGTAGAACAGACTCTGCAAACACAAGCACACATTCAATCAATTATAACTCAATAATTTATAGCATCACATAATTGTGTTTTTTTTTTTTTGCAAAAGTAAAAACGTTAAACGTTACATGTTACATCCGCTATAGCATAATTCAGACGTATAAAAAGTTGCTTTACAAAGTGACTCTTTTTGCTAAGCTGCCTTAGATGTTGCAGTCTGCTTTAGCAAACCAAAGGCCCAAAAAAAAAAACAGCTGAAGGTAAACATAAACACGAGCGCAGTGTAATATAAGCATGCACATAAACATAAACACCCTTTACTTTCTACGCCTGCTCGATGCATTGACACCCAATTGCTGCCAGTCTGCAGTGCAAGCAGTTAGGGTTACAGCGCTAAAAAGGGTTACGAAAAAAAATAACGTTTGAAAATTGTGAAGCTGTAACTTGATTTCTCCAAATGGTTCGTGTACGAAATGCTCGCCCCAGTAGCAATGGTCGACTCATTGTCTCGGACTGTTCGCGCTGCAGTGACACACACGCAGCCTGTTGACTCATCCAGTCAAGTGCGCATACATGTGCGATTAGTAATGTTGTGCCATTCGCTACGCACGCTTGGATCATGCTTTCTTTGATTGTTTTATGCACAGTTTATCAGTTTATTAGTTTAAGTTCGAGCCTTCAACCCATGAGTGAGTCATCACAGAGAGGAACGGTGTACATGTTGCCGTTGGCTGTGATATAATTATAGCACCATTTGTCCATACCAATAGCCTTTCTAGCATAATGGTGACGCTACCACTAATACCACTATTGCTACCACTCGATGTGGCTGGCGCGCGTTTTGCAGACGATATTCATTCATGCAGATGAATCTTCGCACCGCGCACACTGTTGGTCCGTGCGTGAACGATCCGGCAATATGTCTGCGCTATCGCGAGCAAAGCGGTGGGACAAAAAAAAGAAGAGAGAGAGAGAGAGCGCGCTCCGTCACGCACACATTCGCAACGGGCGTAGCCGGACTGCGCGCCCTATATTGGCCAGCGTACGTACAGCGCTGCATTCGCTCACAAACCTGCGCACAGGACGGACGCACAGGAAAGCTCGGGACAACGACCTCGTGTTTGGCGAACGGGATCGGTGTGAGCGCACCGTTGCAAACAAAGCCAGACGCTGAAGACAGTTGGAATCGTCGTGTGATCAAGCGTACTGCAGGTAAAAACTTTGCCTCGCACGCATCCAAGGTTCGTGAGAAAACGAAAGCTACCGGTGTTGGCATAGGCGCCTCTAGTGTTTCTCTGGTGTGGGTAAGAAAAGCATCGATTGGAAGAATGGAATGGTAAGAGTGTGTACCCAGTAGCCGTCATTAGCACTAGAGCCCGCGCATAGCACAGCCAAGTGAAAACGTGTCTACGATCAACCAATTGGTTTCAATTTGCTGGTGGTGTACAGCGGTAATTGAGCGGTTGGAAATCTCCCTTCACAACACATCAGCAAGGGAGCCGGTGCGGTACACCACACAATCAAAAGCCGTCGGCACCCCGTCTGGCAAAAGGATCCTTTCGTCTGCTAGCAAACGCACGCACACCAGCATGCGTTCGTTGGCGAACGTTCTGACGGTTCTGGTGCTGCTGCCAGCCGGACTGACGTGGACATGGGGCCGGGCGCAGGGTGATTTGTTCAGCCCGGCAATGATCGCGTCCTCGATCGCGTCCAAAGTGCTGTGGCGTATCGTGCTCGATGTGGGTTTGCTAGAATCCGGCATCAATCAATCCAACCCGCTTAATTTGGACCGGAGTCTCCAGATTATGCACCAAATCAGCACGCTGTCGAACGAGCTGCGGGAAAGCCAAGCGAGCGTAAGTGTCGGGTGTCGGTTTGTCGCTGTGTTGTTCTTTCACACGGGTGCCACACGACCAATTCACCCATATGCAAAAGACAGATGATGGTAATAACGCGTTGCATGCTGTAAATCTCTTCTCGCCATCCGTACCGCAGATGACAGAAATCTTGGGCCAGCGTATGTTTGACGTGGTCGAGAATGTCAGCTACCGAAACCGGTTTGCCGACAGACTGCACACCATCTCCAGCATAATGAGGCGGATTGAGCGGCTGGAAGCGAACATGAACAAGCTACTGCGCGACGATACGGCGGTGGAGCAACTTACCCTTGCCCAGTTTGCCCAGGCCACGATCGATCTCAGCAACCCGAGCAGCGTAATAGAGCAGCTGCACAAGCTCGAAACGGAAGTCACTGGCAGCAGCATCGGTTTGGTGATGGCCGAAGGGCAGGATATCTTCACGCAGCTCAACATGGTAGGTAGCGCAGCGCGACGATGCGAATTTTTGTTCTTTATCGCCTAACAAGGCTGCCGCTATGCTAAGCGGAATGCATACCGTACGGGCGTATTCGAGTGTAACACTCGGTCAATTTCTCACCGTGGTTAAGGTTCTTTTTGGGGTACAGAACACAAACCAAAAGGTCAGTCCGCCCATCAAGAGGAAGTGCACGCACAGCTCCAGGGCGATCTGTCCCGACTTACTTCCTGTTTCTCATGCACGTCTCGTCCACTGGCACAGCATTGCACCTCATTATGTTTCCATGTTCGAAGCATCCAACAGGCGGAAGTGGTATCATTGCCATAGCACAGATAGTGTGCGGCTAGGAGAGAAAATGAATTCCGTCTTGTCCAAGCACGCGGCGTGCACTTTGCTGCACTCTCGATGCACTCTCGCCCTGCAAGCTAGCTGTTCTCTTTCGCCTAGCCCCCGCATATCGCTTTATCGATTGTGCGCTATAGAATGCAACTCCGGCTTTAAATGGCTGGGAGGATTCACACGCCGGCCAACAGAAGCTGATACCGTACATGAGATGGAAAACGAATTGTAAAGTTAACACAATTAGTGGTGAAAAGTGCGGACTTGTAAACACGACCGGGTTTTTTTTTTTTGTTTTGCCAGATTGCTAGTTACTAACACGACGCAAGCCCGCTACAGCCGTTGCGTTTAAAAACAATCATGATTACTGCCATAGTACTGCCCCGCTCTTGGTGGTTAAAATGAACACAATTTGCTGTACGAATTGGTGCGGAAGATACAGTGGCCAGTACACGCTAGTCGACGCTGTTAGTTTGCACCCGAATAGCAAGCCAGCGCTGAGCAGCAATCAATGTCCTCCATACAATCAAGCGCAAGACCACTGTGCGATGGTGCCGTTCACAATGCGCACGCACACACATCCACTCGATCGATCCCATTTGACGGTGGCTCTCGCTCGATCCTCACGCGCCACTGGAAAGCAATGGAAAAAAAGAGAGAGAGAGCGAGAGAGAGAGCGAGCGAAGCTGTTGATGGTATGGAACAGGGCAAAAGTTCATTATCGCATACCCGCATCAAGCCGGGACGGTCTAGCTGTCGTTCCATTGCCATGGCTTCAGTACAGCCGCCATTATTCAGTGAGTGACAGTGCGCGAGTGCGTACGCGCGTCGTATTTCGTCCCGGTACGGGCTATTTAGAACGAAGATTGCGCGAATTTGGTGTGTGTGTGTGTACGTGTTTCAAGTGCTTCAAGTGCTGCGTGTGTCCTTTTTGCTGTTGGCAGCCAACGCACGGCACAAACAGTGCCCATATTCTCGACGTGCCATTTTGTTCCCCTAGTCGTGAAACATGTTGTGCGCAAAAAATTAAACACTGCCGCAGTAATGATCAGCAGAAAGCGCACTACACAAAGAGGGTTTTTTTCTTCCTTTATTTGCGTTGTATCGTAGCAACAGCTGCCATCCAACAACGCTGCAGTTGCTTACTTTGTTGGAATGAAACAGAAAGCCATTCCAGCCATTGACGCTCGTCAGCAAAATTCGAACGGTTGCACCAAAACGTCCGCTACATCTTCTACAAAGGCGGCGACAAAGACGTGATTTTGTGGAGGCTATGTTGCTGCTTATTGTTTATTCACAAGACCCCCATTTTCGTATCGATTTTCTCACACGGTACAAACGAAAGTATGGCTGGTGTTCCACGTCTCGCCTGCACCGATTCCGTCATTTCAGCTCAATGTTAGAAAGTAGCAACGTAGAACAATCTGCACCCGACAGATTGTTTGTCACATTTGTTTGCGTGTTGAGCGATAACCAACACACACACACACACATACACTCAAGCTCACGCCGCTCGCTCAGTGGAATTTTATGCTAATGATCCATTTCGCCACACACGTACGCATAGTTATCCGGGGACAATATACACATCAGCAATCAAAAGAGTCGCGCAACGGCCAGCGAGAACACGTTGCGCCGGAACAACGAGACAAACGTTACGCGCAATTTTACCCATTAGGCGAATACTTTGGCTGGCTGCTTTTATGGTACTTCTTCGTCTTGCTAGTTACCACTACAAGCGTTACCGGTAGCGAGTGTAGCAGCTTGCCTTGAACTACTGCATGGCTAGCTGTGATTCGCATCCACCCATACACCGATAGATAACATTCGAATTATTAGCCGCCGGTCGCAGCATTGAAAAGGTTTTGGTAAAGCTTGCGCTAAAAAAGCTACACAACCATGGTTCTCGTGCAGAAGCATCATGTGAGCAAAGCAGTGATATTATTTTCAAACGCAAATTCCAACGTTATGCGCGTCATCAGGTCAAACCATGGAACCATTCAAACTGGTTACAAATAAAACAACAGCACTACATTCCACCGTGTCCGAATGTCTGCTGCCGTTCGCGGTTGCACACCGAAGTGGAAGAAGGGAAGTCTCGGCTGAATTGAATAAGTGGTGTTGTTTCCCTTTGTTTTGTTTGTTTTTCCATTTAGTGGCACGGCGAATGGATACAAATGCGCCCGGTGGCAGGCATGAGTCACCGGACACCGCTCAATGGTTGTAGCTGCTGGCACTGGTCTCTTTAACCGCACGGTGCAACGATCGGGTCGGTCGCTTTTGTGTTTGGTGCGATCTGGGAAGGTGAAAATTGCCACCGCCGTATATCCTTATCGCGCCATTCCAAGGAGTACCTCGGCAGTTAAATGTCAACAACCTGTGCGTGTGTGTGTTTCCCATTCGATGCCAAGAGGAATTCCCATAAAGCGGTACCATTGACGGTAAAGTACGGTTCGTTTAATGACCTTTACACGATTCGCTGTACGATCACGGTTGGTTTGGTGTTGCTGGTTGTTGCATTGAACCCATAACGGGAGCATTGAAATTCCCGTTGTCGGACACTAATGTGCCGGAAGTCCGATGTTGGAGGAGCCCTTTTAATACGACAAACGTTGCGGCCAAGGTCACCCATCATGTCATCTCTGGGTGTCTCTTTCGCTCGCACAGCTGATGGCAGTAACGATCATGTTGAGCGCAGTAGGCACTCGTGCCGTTTGCCCTTCACATAGCGCACACATCCGCATGTTGAGCGGCTTTTGTATGATGCACGTACTGGCTTTGTATATGACGGTGCTGGTGATTTACTGATGACATGGCGCATTAGTAAAATATCGAACAAAGCGAAACGATCGTTGGAATTGGCTGGGAGCGTGTCTAGCTACGCTTTGTTGCTAGCTAGAATATCTGTCTCCCGTCGTGCTTGCTGCACACATCATCGATTAAGTAGTGTTGCAGTCGCACGACATATTAGCGCTATCCTGTTAGATTGGACATTCAACCGCGTATGTGTGTGTGTGTGCTGTGTGCAACAAGTGTGTTACGGTGCATTGCTTTCTTTTGTTTTCGCAGTGTGTCCTGCGTGTTGTGCAACAGTAACGTGACAGGTGTCGATCGCACAAAACATTCTTACATTCGGTGTAACACATAAACACACACACACACACACAGAGAAAGACAGTAATGGCGAGAGGTGTATCCCTCTCGGTGGCGCTTTTTGCACTGCTGTGTGCGTGCATGGTAGCGTCACGCGCATCGTCAGCGGATGCCAAAAAGCTGCACGGCGCTAGTGGTATGGATGCGTTACGCGAGCGCTACCTGCAGCATGAGCGACAGGCGTGGACGATCGTTAACCACATCGATGCAGTCGACAACCAGCTGGAGCAGGACACGACCCGCCAGCGTGCGACGGTGATGCGTGAGCTGGTCACCATCTATCTGCGCTTCGTCGAAACGGAGCTCGACGCGGTGGACCAGGGCGACTACCGGCTGCTCGAGCGGCTGGCCGAATGGCACCTGCTCGATCAGAGCCTGATGACCGTGAACAAGCTGTTCGAGGTGGTGTACGCGTTCCTGCGCGAGAAGGCACCCCGGTTCGCCGAGCAGGCAGACCGTGGGCAGGACGATGGCGGCCACGGCAACAGTGCCGGGGACGATCTGCGGCTGCTCACCATCGATCTCGCGGAAACGATACTCTTCGACAAACATCAACCGATCCCACAGCAGCTAGAGGAGATCTACAACATTATGGTGCGGCAGGCACTGTACTACCGCGCCAGTATGGTACATACACAGTTTGGATTTACCTCTTGTTTTTTTTTTTTTTCCTTTTTTTTCTTTTTGTTGCGATGCAGTAGACGAACGACAGCTACTCGAAGCTGAAGAAGTTTTCCCTATCAAACTAAAATGCTCGCTTTTGTTTTCCATTTTCGTATTCCACCGTATCGCCCTTTTCGTCTAGATGGCGAGCAGCGTTATCTGCAGTTATGGTTTGTCACCCCAGCAGATGATCTACCAGCTGTACAAATCGATCGCAATGACCGAACTGAAGGGTTACATCATGATGCAGTTCTCTTATATGCTGCTGAAGACGCAGGGCAAAGGTAAGTTTCGCATTGGAACGGGTTTGACCGGCTAGAGCAAACGCTAACATGAAAGACACCCGCACGTGGGTCTTCCGTCGGTAACACGCGCAGGTAACTTCACCACCGAGTCCAGGGATCGGCGTACCGAGCTGCGTGCGCGGCTCGCCCGCACGCAACAGCTGCTGCAGAGCGTGATGCGGCAGACGAGCGGCGAGTACTGGCGGTGCGATCCGGAGCGTGGTTCGCACCGGGAGAACACCACCTACGTGCAGTTCACCCGGCTGCTGCAGGGGTACGTGGAGAACGAGGTCGACATGAACACGGACGAAACGTGCCGGGAAACGTGCGCCCACTACCAGTACGGGCACGAGCAGCACCAGTGCTACAAGGAGCTGTACTGCTCGAAGCAGCCGAAGTGTGCCGGCCGCATCTACGACTGCGAGTACATCGACTCGGACATGTGGATCTGCCCGGCAGCACCGGGCAGCCAGCGACGCTACGAGTACATCGAGTACGAAAATGGGGAGGTGCGTGGCCGGAAGCAGCACTGCCCGCGCGGCACCAGCAAGGTCGACTCCTGGTGGCGCTGGCTGTTCTGGCACTGCAGCTACTGCTTCTGTCTGTGCGATGACGCCGGTCGCCACTCGGATCGCTACATCAGCCTGCGCGAATCCGTCTCGGACATCACGCAAAACCGGTAAAAACCTCGATCGTACAACGTGTTCCCATCGCATCTACATTACACTAATTTGCTTCCGGGTTTTTTTTTCTTCTCTCTCTCTCTCTCTATTTGTTGCAGTGTTGTGACAGGGTTGCGCTTTGTAAAGCGCAGACAGATGATGCATCTGATAGTGCAGCAAGGTTTGCTGCTGCCGGGAGGTGACATCGACAACAGCACGCTCGAATGGGTAGTGCCGACGGCATTCAGCCACACGGACAAAGGTGTGCGTGATGGGCGCGACTATCATACGCTCTCGTACGATCGCCGTGCGGTCGATCTGGACGACGTGCTCGTGCATCCCGGGTATGTGCTGACCGGCGTGCGCTTTCGTACGCTCGGTGCGCATCTCAACCTGGAAATTCGCATGACCGAAATGAACTTCACGACCGGCACGCTGGTCGATCCAAACCAAAGCATCTGGATCGGGAACGATGAAACGGTCAGGTAAGCGGACACGCAAGCAGCATGGCAAACACATTTGCGCCAGCTAACCCCTGCTAACCGGTATTTGTCACTACAGGACGGAAATTCCATTGCGCTACATGGACGTGCCAACGCTCGCGCCCGCAAAGTCAACGCCAACGTCGACCAGCGGTCAGTACCTGCGCCTCGGACCGTCCGGTGGGCGGGTGGATGCGGCACAAACCACCATCCCGTTCCTGGACGCGCAACCAGTGGCGCCAGTGCAACCGATACCGCTCGCCGGTGCCGGGCTGATGCACAAAAGCATACCGAAGTACGGTGGCTTTATCGCGCCGAGGGTGTTCACGTACGACTTTGGACCCCACATCCAGGTGCCCACCGATGACTGGCTGGCCGCGGAAGAGGAAGCACGCCACGTCAACCAGGGCTAGGGGTGCGCGGAACCGCTAACCATCCAAACGTTACAACCGACAGTCCAGTATGTATGGTAACCGCACTGAAGCGTTCGGTTTAGTGCCGCGGACTGCGCACTGCCCCCGGAACAGTATGGCGTGTAAGCTACATCGGTATAGGAAGCATATCTGCTGCCGATCGAACATCGATTGGATACTTATAACAGAAACCAAACAAACCCGTGCTCCCGTACGTTCTGTTGGAGCTATCGTCATTTATCAACCTGTATGTAATCATTAGCGAATAAAGTGCGAACGTGTGCACCTACACCAGCAGCCAAAATGGTGGCAGTTGAACAATTCAGGAAAATAAAGTTCCCAACTAGCTAACGTAGTAACAGAACGTGCCTTTCATACAGTGGGACATTTGCAGCAACACACACACACAAAACTGTTGCCCCAAAAAAAAAGCGTAATCATGTCGCACTTACCTGTACGCGCAGTGGATGCATCATTAGCTTCGGTAACAGGTCGGCCGACGGTAGAATGTCGTTCAGTGACATGCCCATCGTTTTCACGCCCTGGCAGATAAATGCCGCTAGATAGCGATGCAGCGGGAAGTGAAACGATGCCCGGAACATTTCACTCTGTTTGGAAAATTATTGAAAGAAAAAAAAAAAACGGAATGAGATTTAACAGAACAATCAAACCAAATCACACCCATTTGGATGGGATGGACAAACCTACCTTCTCGAATCTAGGCTGCTGGTAAAAGTTGATCGCATCGAGCCAGTCCTGCAGATAGTTCACGCAGTACATCATAATCTTCTTCGCAAGCGGTGCGTGGGACGGATCCTGCAGGTGTGAAATGATGGACCACATCGGGTAGGCACTCGCCTCCAGTTCGCAACTGAAGGCGGCATAGTAGGAACTGGACTCGTACTCTACATGGCTGATGATTTCGCGAATGTTGACATTCATTCCTGTGTTTCGAAGGAAAATAAAAAAAAAAGGGTGAAAGCGTTAAGACACACACCCGCTAGTAATGAACCGCGATAGATGTAAACCTCACTAGTAAGTTGCGTACCTTGCAGCATCGATAGGAACTGGAACCACATGTCGATCAGATCGTCATCCTTGAGGAAGACGAGCGCGACCGATTCGTGCGACAGCACGTTATTAAAGTCGGAAACGAGCGGCCAGTAGCAATGCTCCTTCATGACGCGCTCGGCACAGTCGACCACGTAATGGAAGTTGTGTTCCGGCGTGTGCAGCGTGTGCGGCGTCAGTATCTTGGACATCATCTGCCGCAGGCTGATGATCATCACGTGCAGCAGCGACAGCTCCTCGACCATCTTCAGTGCGAGACTTTCGTTCGAGAACAGCTGGACGCTCATGTGCACCACGCGGTTGCTGAGCGTGTCCGGATCGCTCGACAGCTCCAGCACGCTCGGTATGCGGCAGTAGTGCATCACGAACGTGCGCGTCAGGTGCTCCTTGTAGTCCTGGTCCGGCAGCATGTTCAGCAGGAAGCAGACGATCTGCTGCTGAAACTCGTACTTGAACGTCCAGAAGATAAACTCCTCGAGCAGCGTCTCGTGCACGATCGTACGCCCGAGCGCGGCAAGATGGGCATAGTCGGGCGGCGGCTCGGGCGACGGGAACTGGCGCAGCGCTTCCTCGTACTGCAGCCATCCGTACCGCAGGTACATGTTGTACTTGGCGCACGTGGACGGATGCGGCGGTTCCTGCAGCCGGCGGTACACGCCCCGGTCGATCAGTGTGCGGGTCATGACGCGCCGCATCAGCTCGCCCATGTTGTTAAACTCCATCAGCATCGCGCAGTAATCGTTGCAGTACTCCGCCGTCCGCCGGCAGTCGGCCGAATCGAGGTTGGTCGCACTGTACTCGCGGAAGTGCAGCAGCATGCGCAGGATCAGGCGGGGCATCATCGCTTCCGCGACCAGCATCAGATCGTCCGGCACTGGCGCCTTGTTCTGGCAGTTGTTCAGCCCGTGATCGCTGCAGAAGCCTTCCGCCTTCATCACGGACGTGTCGCCACAGTCGCAGGCACCGCCCGCCTGCGAGAGAAACATGTTGAAGTCGTGGTTCCGGTGGTTGCCACGCTTGAAGCAATCGCGACAGATCGACATGCACGGCGAGATGCCGCACGTCCGGCAGCGATACGCGACCACGTGCGGTATCCACACTAGGCCACATTTCGCATGGTTGTCGTATGCACGCACTGTAACGGAAACAGATCGCAGTATGGCATTAGTAACGACTCGTAACGCTCTGGATGCCGCCGCTATAACCGTCAGTGTTGTTTGTAGTTTGCTTTTCGTGCATTAGGTCACCATTTCGCATGACCCTCCGCATGGTTTACCTTATCGCACGAATTTGCTCCATATACAAATACGCTTACAGCAATTTTGCTTTAGAAATGTATGGGCAAGTCTAGTAAGTCTGATCGACGACCCCGGAAGGTTATCTAGGCAATTACACCGAGCAAAGCGAACACTTTAGTTTATGTTTCTGTGCACAAATAATAATGGAACAAGTGTTGACGTATCCGCAAGCACATCTCAGTCAGTCGTGTTTGGTTGGCAAATTTCTTCCCAAACAAAACGGCATGTGCTTTCACTTCCATTAGGTCATCCTGTGACCATAAAACGTTAACTTCCCACCCACCGAAACAAAAACACGAACGGAAACGACGATAATTGCTGTTTTTTTGCTAACCGGCGGGTAGCGGAGTTGGCATGGCATGAACCCCAAGATCACGATGGTGTCGCGCTTGCTCTCAGCTAAATATAGAAATTTTCTATGTTACCAAGGCAAAGCACATCCCCACATCCGCGTAGCGTGACAACCTCGAGCGGGTTCGATGGGTGAAGACAAACAAAATAAAATAAAAGTAAATGAGTCAAAGTGGACTTGTGGTGCTGTTTCCGTGCAATCAGACCTACATCCGTCATCGTTATGCACCCAAATTTGGATCGTGTTTCTTACAAGTCATCCGTTTTTGTTTTTTTTTTCAATCAAAGAAGCAACATTTTACGTCAACATTACTTTCTGAGTGCAGCGCATAAAAAAGTATAATAAAAAAAGGTATGTTTTTTTTTGTAATAAAATTTTATCAAATCTGCAAGAGAAATGAAATGTGCTTTGCTTCTTTTTAAATTTGCCACGAAAGCCACCAATAGACGGTAGAAAATGATTCATGATGTTCAATACCTGTCAAACACAACGTTCACCATGGCAACTGGCAACTGTGTAGGTATATTGGCGCAGCTAATTCACTCCGCCTGCTAATGTAATTCATCCACTGCGTTCATTCGCCCATTCAAAAGTACAGAAAACGTAACGAGGTCGCGCACACGCACACCATTGCGAATCACTATGGTACCTTTTAGGGACATAATTTACTATGCGTTTTTTTTTGGCGTGTGGTGTTTTTTTTTCTACATGAAGAAGAATTTAGATGCAGTAATTTTAGTACTGCACATTCTTTGCAGCAACGATCAGTAAATACATCGCTTTATATAGGCGAGCGATCCAACCACGTGTGCGATATTTACAACGTTCAATCAATCTAGTAATAATATTTGTAATGATTAATACTAGCAGTATTGCATGAAAAGAAATGTTATTTCTTTCAAACATCTGCGGAAAAAAAGACAACATAGCAGAAAAGGGTCGAACGAAGGGTCGAGTACAGATTGCTTGCTATTTCCTTCCAGATGCCGTGCAGACGGTCGTAAATGATCTCATTCTTGGGACGACGGGTTATAGCCAGCCTGGGTAAACTGTACACAAATTCTGTGGCCAAACTCGTTGACACGAGCGTGTATGATCGGTCACGTCTGCTTTGACGTGATACATCAATAAAGCATGATCACATGTGGCTGCACAAACGGAGTTTGTTTGCTTTTTTATTTCCTCCCCACCGGCTATCCTGCCGTCCCATCGAAGTGCAATACCTAAGTAAGCAGTGATCGTTTGCACAATATACGACGAGTAAAGTTGTGCAAAGCGCTTTAAAACAAGAGATATTCCACCTTAAATAAGCCGCATTCTCACGTACATGGGTGAGATCGCACCAATCGCAAAGTAAAGAACTAGTACATTTCCAATAGAACATTCCCTGCCGACTAGACTTGCGAAGGAATGCATGATCATTCTCGATCGTTCATGGTCTTCCATGCGCCAGTTCACACACCATCGCACACGCGATCATGTGTATTGCCGACCGATCCGACGGCTACTGTGTGGTGTGTACCGACCTGGAATCATGTAAAGTCGGCGATAGATACTTCTACGTTTCGCTGCGCCCCGCACGTTACTTACTGTGCGGTGAAGTCAAGTACGAAACAAACACCTTCGGCAACGGCATCTCTCTTTCTTGCCCACAGCCCGCGGCATGTTGGCAAGATCGCACACATATTCCACTGTGGTTTTTGCTACATCTCGCCCGTCTGTACGCGTCGCCACATGATCGCGCGTGTTTCACCACTGTGCGGCGCTGCTGCGCGGCCTGGGAGGAGAAGGGCACACTGCCCGGGCGGTTCATTGACATGGACGGGTGGGTAAAGCCTTCTGCGGTGTAAAAGCCCACCGTTTCGCTCACTCATATCCACACAGCGATCGCGTTTCGTACACACATATCCGCATATCTTCTGCCCGTGTGCACTCAACGGAGCGCACTGGTTCCGCGACGTTTCTCACCATTCCCCGCCTGTGCGCCCGTTTCTTTCCGCGCAACACATACACACGGGCGGGAGCGCGCGCGCGCTCGCGCACACACCCATCGCATTCCACCGTATGCGCGATACGGCGCGAAGCAGCACACACGCACACGGGGCGTGCGCGTGTATGTGTATGATTTTCAGGGTTCATTGACGCCTCACTCATTTCGTGCGTTGCTTTTTTCTTCTCCCATCCAGTTCAATTCTTGCCGTTTTCGATTGATTTTTATACCGATCGTAGTGTTTGCGTCTTCTTTTCGTGTCTTTTCTTTTCTTTTTTGTTTGCTCGTGTTTTCATACACTCAAACATCACTTCCAATCCCGTGAAGTACTTTTAAACAAAAAATGCTCAACACGTTCTCATCGCCCACCCATTCTCGCCGCAGGAATTTTGGCACAACACACCACAGTAGTGTGGTTATAAAGCGGTGTAAGCGTACCCAAATAGCTGATTCCTTGCACACTCTTTCCTTTACAAAGGGATGCTGAATGACAATTTCGCAACCGGCGCGTTAGCCAAAAAGGGATGCAATCAACACCCGGCAACATTCAAGGGTGGTAATATGATTTCTTGCAAGTATTATCGTGTCTCGCTTCTGTTGCTCCCGGTTCCCATCGACGCCACGCGAAGGTTCAACGATCTCCAAAGAAGTCTTAAAAGGGGGAGAAACGCACACGCTTCGGCCCGTGTGGTTTCAGTCACCGTGGTGTTGCTGCGGTTGATGCACGGAGCTCAATGGGAAGTAAAATGGGCGAGTGACGGCAAAAAAGGGGGAAGGAGGCACGATCAAAACGTGGTGGAGCGCTCAGTGATGCGACGGCGTGCGATCGCTGACGACGTCACTTTCATCCGATCGACGACCTTGACAATGACAGTGAACGAACTCTGGAAGGCGACGAACTTTTCTCACTTTGGCGGCTACAACTCACCAGCGGCCCATCGCGACACCCCGGCTAGCCGGAGCACCGGTAGGGTGTTGCAATATTTTCGCAAACATTTTTCGCTATAAAGAGGGGGGGGGGGGGGGGGCGCCTGTGCTCCAGTTTCAATCGTCCCATACGCATGGGAAATAAAGGGTGTAAAGGAAGAAAGCTTTTGTAGGATCGTTTTCGATTCCCGACCTTTTCATTTTCATAGCCTACCTAAAACAAAACAAGAATGTTAAAATAAATTACGAAAATAGTTAACTAAAATAGGAAACTAACTTTAACTATTAGAATTATTAACCTAAACCATTCTATGCACCATAACGACATACCTTGGTGCGGACTGACCCCATCTTACAACTATGTATGCAATCTTCACCTCACATCATGTAATCTATTCAATTCAATTCATTTCAATTCTTTCTCTCTCGATCTTAAAAAATGTGTATTATAGCCTTGCTACACACTGTAGAGACTTTATTTATCCTGTTTTGCTTAAATGACACTTTTTTTTATTGACAAACACTGTGCAGAGTTCTTCAGTTTATGGTGTAAACTTCAAAACTTTATGATCAGGTTACTATTTTTTGTTTCTCTCTGGATGCTCGTAAGGAGTAATCCACCCTGTTCTGGGTGGACAATTAAAGAATCATGTTGTATAGATGACTATTTAATCGGGAGATTAAACGTAAAGGCGAAACTCATGAATAAAAATAACCAATTTTCCAATAAATGACGTTTTCTGTTGCAATCAAGGCATATTCCAGCTTCAAATTACTGGGGGTGGGGCAACTTTTTTGTCTTATTTATGTTGTTATTTTGTTGCAAATAAAGTTCCGCTTGTGCAAAAGAAGAAAAACCAAGGGTAGACAGCTTTTAAATACGCCGAACGAATTGATTATGGAAACAGCGAAACCGTAAATTTGACAGCCACTGGCTAAATGGGGTACGCGCTCGAACGGATGCTGCGCGAGAAGCACCAAAAGCAACAGAGCGGTCTAAAAAGTGGTGAATAAAACAAAAAATGAAAAAAAAACAAAGCCCGCACGTGTAAGAGTGTTGGATGCTCTAAGGTGAACAACTCGTTGTCCGAGCCTTCCTGTGGTATCATACCGATGGCCTTGAAAAAAAGCGTGCACCATATTTCGGCGATGAGCATACACACAAGGGAAAAGCGAGATAACCCCTCACACACATGCAGTGGAGAGGCATCTTTCGGGTTACGGCGTGACAGGAGATTGAATGGTGAAGCTGGTTCATTTCTTGGGTTTTCGCTTTTTTTTATCTTTCGCACGGCGCCTTTCAACGCAACGCAATGGTGAGCAACTTGATCTCCCTGCTGGAAGGTATCAGACGATCAGGGCCCGCAAAAAAGGCTCAGTAGGCTCACCACAACAGCCACACCATTTCGGGCTGGTGATGCAATTTTATTGGAAAAGAAGATGGCTCTCCTTTGCACGTGCTTCACGTTCTCAATACGCAGCACATCTTGCCGGCAAACCCTTCTCGTGTTCACTGTCTTCGTCTTCGTACGCTCCCCAAACGCCTGGATCCTGTTCGCCCAACGGATGCGGCACGGCACGTGAGGAGTGTTCCTTTTCGCGCCATTTTTTCAACCGATGACGCGCACTCGGCTGGAAGAACAAAGCTGTGCGAAGACGCTGTGAATAGCAAAATGCATATTTGTAGCCAGCGATAGCGTAATGTGCGACACGCTTGTACCTACGCGGCACAGTTAATTGCAGCATTTTATGAACCGGGCGTACTTAACCGCTCGTAAACAAGCGCTTTAACATTGAAAGTTTTTTATTATTGCCATTATTGCAGTTATTGCTACACCCTTTGGGAGGCACACAGACACGCAGCCTGTTGCGCGATGCACAGTAGTACTTAGTATGATTGCACTAATCTGTGGATTGTCTTCGCTACCGAGCGATAAATGTAGCCGATGTTTTATGTGTCTTTCTATTCGTCGATCCAAAATCCGCCAGTCTATTTCATCCCCCCTCGTAGAGGATTATTTCAAGGACAACAAAACTGCTCGGCGAGTATGGTTAGGTTAAAGGCTTAAGCAATACCATTCCAATGTATAAAGCGCGCTAATGCATTGCAACCCCTTTGGCTCACTGGCATTAACTTGCAAATTTTTGCTCGAGACCCTATCAGCGGGATGGATTGTTTACATGCAGCGTTCGTGAGCTGGAACCACGGACATACGGAAGATCGCCGATCTCGTCAACAGTCGCTTCACATGCAAGCACATTTCACTATTGATATGCAAACGCAAATCCGTCACAAGGAGCACACCATTCTCGGTTTCAAAACAGCGGTTCGGCACAGCAACTGATCAGAATGCGATAGTCCTCCTACAGGACGGCGTCGTAAGGAGCCAACTCATTGTCTACCAGTATCCCTCATTGTCTAATCCGTCCGTCCAGTAATAAGAGAATCCGACGCTTCAAATCACTTTGCAATCCCATTTCAAATGTGAAAATTTTAATCGTTTTTTTGAATTCTTCAGCTAATGCATGCCTTTTCGAATGGAACACTGGGAAGTGTTTCGAGCTATTCGCTCCATAAACTACAGCCATTTCCGGAGTCGCTCGGGCAATGCATTCCA
Organism: Anopheles rivulorum; assembly: GCA_018908115.1. Classification (NCBI taxonomy): domain Eukaryota; kingdom Metazoa; phylum Arthropoda; class Insecta; order Diptera; family Culicidae; genus Anopheles; species Anopheles rivulorum. Next base: position 1,483,767 of record CM032179.1, read on the forward strand.
GGAAAATGGTCGCGTGACTCGAACGGGAAATGGACACATTTCCTTCACATTAGGACCATCCATCAGGACAGCGCAGAAAATCACCGCAGGATCATAACATAAACGTTAGTGCTAAAACGATAAAACCTTGATAAATACGTTCCCGAAATGATGCATCTATTGCAAGCACTTAAGAGAAGAGGGTATGATGTGGCGATAGGATAGTAAAAGTGCGTATCCGTAAACCACTACCGTAACACTAACAACAGTAACGCTTCGCAAAGCACGGTCTTTGAAAACACTTACCAATCGAGGCGAATTCGGCCGGTGTTCGGCCACCGGCAACAAGCCAGCGGCACCATTCGATGTTGTCACTGTTGGATATCGTACTCTCGGGCGAGAGCAGATCGTCGAGCAGTCGGTTCAAGCTGTCCGATGTGCCGTTCACAGCGAGCTCCCGGTGAATATGGGCCGAGGCTAGCTTCTTGCCCTTCTCCTTTAGCCGGGCCACCGACAGCTGCCTGCGGGCCGGTGGTGATGCCCGTTCCGTACCGGGAATACCGCTTCCGGGGCCATCTACGCTACTGTTCTTACTTCCGTCCGCCATCGTTAAGGGACGCTTGCATGCGTGCTGATATCGAAGGATACTGATATCGTTTTTGCTTCGCGTTTCCTTTCTTTCGTTCGCTCGTAGAGCTGTGGTAGCGCTTCTTTACAAATGGGTGAAAAGTTATAACCTCATCCAGTCATTTGCTCGTCCACGATCTAGCAGCACGGGCACGTTGTTGCCTGTTCTCGCGGGGCACTGGCTTCGTTGCGGTTGATCGTGTTGATCGCAGTGGGTATCGCCGCGTCCACTAGCAGACATTGGTCCGTCGGAACCACTAGCAGCAGCAGCACGACGCTCTCCGATACCGGTGGTATTCATTTTTCTCCCATACCACCAAACGCACCGCAATGGCCGGCAACCATCGTTCCTAGGGGAAGATTCCTCACAGCACTAGACGTGTGCAGGTTGATTGTGTTACAATATCGGAAGAAAACACACACACACACACACACGCGTTTTGCAGCTTGAGCTTGGCTTTTACTTTCTTTCGTGGGTTTCTTGGTTGATCGGTAGGATTTCGGTTCGTACGACACCACTGTTTGATTGTAGTTGCTACACGCTAACAGGACACGGTAAGGTTTATGTACAATTCCAAACACTGCTAGAGGCACGCGGCCAAAGCTTTTGCTTTTGCCGGATCGTATCGTAGCTTAGAACACCTTTTTCACTTACAACTACTTAAACACGTAGTCGCACACTCTCTTGGCTGGCTCTCTTTTGCACGCCGTCACCTAAAATACAAACACTGATTCAGCGCAATGCAGGATCGCTAGAATATATTTACTGGGAGCAGCGCTCAGGTACAGCTGACTCTCCCATCCGGTGGCTCGACTTTCACTGGACGCAATTTCGCTGGCCGCTTGCCCGTTTTATAGCACCGGGCAACAATGGACACACATCCGCTCTACGACCTCCCCGTTTCACTACCATCCCCGTCACGCCACCGTGGTTCGCGCTTGCGCAAGCTCATCTAGCACATCACCCGCACTGTCGCACTAGCGGCAGCCAGCATATCCTGTGGGTGTAGGTGCGTAACTACCGTTTTCTTTTTCCTTTTTTTTTTTTAATAAGGCTGCCTGGAGTTATGCTTTCCAATGCCCGCTCCAGGATTCCCAGGGCAACGCATCAGGCAGAACTTAAACTGATCAGCACTACACTTTTACAAACTGTATCTTCCTCGGACGGCAGTGTCGCATCTATTCGTTCTCGTGTCTGGTGAGTCATACGGTGTGTCATAAAATCTGGGCGATTTGCAGCATTACTAAAAAGAGAAATAAATGAACGTGGGACATGTTAATAGGATTAAGCATATATCACGGCGCTGCCATTGCTGTGCATTTATTTTAGGTTTGTTTTATTATTTAATCGTTCAATAGCGTAGGTAAAGATCTATCTATTGTGTTGATATCGTTGAAGCATCGCTTTGGGTAAACATTTTTGTATGCTGCAAAATAATATCACACAAACAGGCATGGCTCACGCATCAGCCATTTGCTTTTAACGAACGCGACGCTGATTGCAAAGGAAGCACTACACACACACACACGAATTAATTCTCTCTACTATCGGGAATATTTATTATCGAGAATTGATCAAAACATCTTCCACGGTTCAGGCCGGTTCCTTCCTTCCGAGTTCTTATTTCGTTCCATACATCTTTGTGCGTAGTTGTTTGCACAGCTTCTTGGACGGTTAGTTAGATGCGTCGGCAAAAGGTTTCAATAAATGCTGCACCATTCGAGAAGCATTCCATTATACAACCGCACCGTTGCAGAATATAGGCAAAAAAAAAACAGCATCTAATCTAGTAGCAGCTTTCTGGGGAAAACTGGCAGGATAGGATTCGCACCATTTCGGGCAGAGAATCCACTTGTTGCTATGCACGCAGAATAAATTGATTGAATTACGTTGAGCTCGTTTTATGTGTATGTGTGTGTGTGTGTGTTTTTTTTGTATTCCATTGTATTGAGCCACTGCGACACGGTTGCAGGTTTCTAGGTGATCCTGGAAACGATGCAAATACTGTAACAAAGCGCTGATGCACTTTGACGTGCCAGCTAGGCGGGCAGGTTGCTGCGTGGGCTGCGTGGTTGTTGCATTCGTTTTTATTTGATTCGCCACACTAGCGATTCGCCACCGGCCAAATGGCAAAGCTCTCAGAATCAATCACAATCGGAACCATTGCCGGAGGGAAGTGCAATTATTGGCGTTTTTTTTTGTTGTTGTTGTTGCATTTCTTTCTCAGCAGCCTATCAAACGAATCCAACTAATGGACATTGACATGCCCGTAAGCCGCTGAACAATTCGGTCCACTGTTGGTCTACTTTTTTAATTGATTAATGCTGTGCAAAGATGGATGCTGTGTGAAATGGACCACAGTATCACGCTTTTTTTCTTCCCAACCCCCTAACAATCGAAACAAACCCTAGCAAAGAGCTCAGGAAAAGTTTTAGATCCAGTTTTCTAGATGCACCTATGTCTGTGAGGTTTGCAACTGAATTTTTGTGCTTCACACATGGCAAAAAAAAAAGGTAGAAACATAGCCGTTCTAATCATATCACCGCGCTAGCAGTGTTGCATCGCGCTTGATACCGGTGATTTGATCCGGATACAGCTCCGTTTTTCCCTGTCAGTAACTTTGCTAATTGGACGCAGAATTTCCATGCGATCGAGAGAAGAAAATAAAAACAAGGATCCATTTCATTTTATTGGACAGAAAAATATACCTCGCTTCCAGGTAGGTAGCGATCGTTATCTGCATAATTCTAGCTTTGCCATAGATAAGTTTCCTCTAATGAGCAAATGTACCGAATGGGAAATGCAAAACTAACGACACAGGCAGATAAACAGCAGCAGTAAAGTAAAAAATACACGACACACAACGATTGCTGCAGCACGATAGGTGTCACGTTCTGCAGCGCAAAAGTGAAGACAACTGCTGGGAAAGCTAGCAGCATCCCACCGAAAGGCAACTCAGCTGTGAAAAGCCTTACGTCAGGAGAGTAAATTTTTACCTTTTTGCGCTGATAGAGTTTTGCCCAGCGAAAACTTTTAATTAATTCCCCTTGTCCCCTTACCGAAGGCAACTAGCGACCGGAACCGGTCAAGCCCGGCTAGTCGGAAGTGGGCAAGAGGTTAGAAACAGAAAAAAAAAGCAGCTGTTGCCTCTCGGAAGCAGTAGAAAAGTTTCCATTTCGGGTTTGAAATCCGCTGCCGCACGCTCGATGCAATCACACAAACACACCCTTGGCCGACGATGTGAAATGATTCCATTCCGCTAGTACTCATCCAGAATATCAATCCATAATGCTGAAACGGTCAATTGAAATGGTGTGATTTGTTCGATGGACACCTGCACACGATTTGAGCAGGCACTGCAAGCTGCTTTACTACGCACAACTCAAAACCGGAATGTTTTTTGCGAATGTTTACACCAAACTACCCACAGTATACGACTAATAAAACCGAACTGTTCGACACTGCATACCTGACTGCTGACGCCGGGAAATTGTTGGTGACGAAGTAGAATATTTTGTTTTGTTTTGGCAAACTTATTCTACTGGGTAATGCCTTGCTGCCCAGCCTTGTCGACAGCCATTATCACTAATAACTGGTTTTTGGCCTCGTTCTAGTGTGCGTGTTGCGCCAATCAGAGTGCCGTTTCAGGTGCGACGATAGCGTCTGCAGTGTGCGGTGCTAGAGCGTATAGAATGGAATAAGCCTTCTAGTGTTGGTTAGCGCTCATCTCCTATCTACGCGCTGAAGACGATTCGAGCTATGTATGCACAAAACCATACCTTATCGAACCGAACGAACACACAACTACAAAGCGATGAATATCTTTCTTCTATCTTTCGTCTGTGGATGCTAGAGTTGTGCGGCAAACGGGAACAGTATAGCTTCCGAGTTACTGCAAACGCTAGCATACGATCTATCATCAACGCTAACGTTATTCGTTTTTTTAGTTTTTTAGTATCATGTGTATGTGTACGAAGCTAAAATCATGTTTTTTTGGTGACACATATTGCAACTTAACTGACTAAGCGAATGGAACGAAAATGAAGTGATCGTTACCGCTTTACAAATCCAGTTCGTGATCGATGCCGCCTTCTTTTTTTTCTAAATGATAATAATTATTATTCTACAGGTACACCACAATACTGTGATAACACTAACACCAGCAATGCGCATCATCCTCATCACATGTTTCCCTTGCTGTGGGATAGTGTACAATTAGTGCACCAGAATATAGAAAACTGTCTGCGTACGGTCAGAAAAAAATGTCTTTGTTAAGCCATCGCCAAGTTCGCTGATGACACAAGCATCGCGCTTGTCGATTGAGTATGATCGCGTAAGATCAAATAAAGGGTACGCATGCGAACAAATACTGGGTGCAGGTGTCCATCTCTATTGCAGCAGTATCGAAAGGTTTCGTAAAGTACGCGATCAGATTATATATTTTTAACCTAAGCTCGCACACCGAATACACAACGCGACAGCGACTCACTCAGTTACCTACACATGTATGCAGCCTGATTTTTTGCTTTGCGTGCCGTACCCGCAACGGTGTTCGGTGTTTGAAGCCGCCCTCGATAACACGCAGCCGGCACGAGCTGTGCTGGGGTTTTAGTAGAAGCGTACCGTGTGCATGATCATTGGGGTCTTGCAGAAACCCCGAGAAGAACTGTACATGGGGCTAAGGCACACCTCGATGCTCGAACCACACACATACACAGGGAGATACGTTTCTGTTCGGTTGGGCGACCGAGGTTGGCGAACCACACCGTTGAACGTTTGCTTACCAAAGAGTGGACAGTAGCAGTGGCAGTGGCAACGGGAGCCACGGTGGTGGGTCTGGATAGAGAAACGTAATCGGTCCGGATCGGATCGGAATCGGATCTGGTTGGGTTTGTTAGAGAGCGCGAGCGCGCGCGCGTCCGCGAGGTGGTTGCACTGTGCGAAATGTGCTGCGGTCAGAGTTTGGGATCATCTTCGTCCGGTGTTGCGCACACACACCGATAGTGCTTTACCGCACGCAACACGCAGAACCACGCTCGATCAGTTCTTCGCGCGTCAGCAGAAGCGAGAGGGAAGCAAACCGATCGTGTCGCCGGTGAGAAAGAGCGCAAGTGTCTTAGCCGGCCGCTTCGGTAGAAGTTCGGTAGTGTCCGGTTTACAATGCTTACGTGCACAGATACGTATGCGTGGTTTTTTTTTTCTTCTCTTGCTGTCAAGAACGCTAGCCAAACACGTTGCACTGGCAAATGTCTGTCAACGTGCGCCGACCGAGGCGGAGAAGTCGAATGGAAACGCGAAACTATGGGGAGCTCTATGGTCGTACAAGAGCATCGCAAATGCTGCTGCATACATTTCCAGCAGCACAGCAAAGTAACGTGAGCAGTCAATTTTGCCATCCAAGCAAATGTTCCGCACAAATCGATGGAGGAAGAATGAAAAAAACAAACGGCGAATTGAATGCACCACTGCCAACCATGGATTTGTTGGTGTAAATTTGGTCACCTGGGTAAAGAAGTTACACACATTTGAAACGTATGCTGTTACAACCCCATTTCGGGAAATGTTCGCCACGCCAAGTAGTAGACGTACCGTCGCCGGCGTCTACTGTACCATGTGCGACTATGGTAGTCGTGTCTTCATCTAGAACGAATTTTCCTCTGAGCCGCATCAATTTGAAAAGCCTGCCACAACTGTCAAAACTGACGATTGCTGTTGGTGTGTGTGCATGTAGCCACCGATGGAGGCAGCAACGGTCTACATTTCAGATGCGGGTGTTTTTATTACGCAAATATCATGCTGCAAATAGCACTATTGCCTAATCTTGCCTCAGATCGCTTTCCCGGTGGTTATTTTGTTTCTACAGACGATAAAAAAAAATCCAGCACGATCGCTGTGTGTGAGGCCTAATTTTGTAAACAAACATTTACCTCGAGTGTCAAACTGAATTTGCAAATGGCCTCCTGCCAGATGCAAAGAAAACACCTCCTTATAATATTCACTTTGGCCTTAGTGAACAGTTACTAATATGGCCGGCTTACATGTATTGCATGCGCGCTCTACAGCATCAGGCTAAGCAGTTCCATAACAAGCTGCTTAGTTTTCATCCGAATGTTAGTTCATTCGCTGGTCGCATTTGTTTCAGCTTAGCGTACAAAAATCCAACCCTGACATTCGCTAAATTGTGTGCATGCGATTCAACCACATGTTTTGCTGATTCAGTGTCGTATTTAGTGATTGCCTTAGTTATTAAGCCTGCTCCCGCTGCATTCTATCAATTGCGGAACCATACCTTGCAACAGTGTTTATCATATCAAATGAAGTTTACGGGCATCATGATAAGTAAAAAGCCGTTTTTATTGGTATCATCGAGATAAAACGATTCGCTTAACATCCTTCAACAGCATTCGTGCTGCTAAATCACCTATTCTCGCTAAAATCGTCAGTGCGCTCGCACATTTGGGGTTTAGTGATATTTGTTCTGCATTCGTCACAGCTTCGTCTGTGGTGGAAATAGTTTCAACCGCCGGTAGGCATCAGCAAGAAAAAGATTAAAAAAATTACAAAAAAAAAATCACACAAACACAGGTACCCTACACCACAAAAGGATCGATTCTTTCATCATTGTTGCAGTAGTTTTTGCTGCTATATCGAGTCATGTGAAAACGCCATACACCAGGCACAAAACCAAATTAAACGAAGGCACGTACCAAAAGGAAACGCCAGAAACAGTGCATCCTTGAATACACTGTGAACGAAAGCAGGTTCAATCTACCTGAAAAACTGAAAACCATTCAAACGGTGGTCGCTTCGGCAAGATTTGCAAAAATAACTCTTTTTCTGTTTTGTACCACGAGGGTCGGAGTTTGGAGTTTTGCTAGCTTTTAAGTGTATGAGGTACCTGTACCTGTATGCCACAAGAGCTTTAAATTAGCGAATCCCATTTTCAATCATTTGCCGATTGATGAATTCTTTCCATTTTCTTTTTGGTTTAGCGCGATACACCATCGCACTGTGACCGCTTCGTGGCGTTTCGGCAACGTCGTTGAGACGTGATCCACCCGAGCCCCTGCAACGCTGAGCTTGGTCGCAATGCACACCACCCAGTAGCCACTGGAACGAGACCATAAAGCATAAGGTTTTTGTGCCGACCGGGCACACATTAGCACACCTGCACCAGGAATGAAGAACACGGCGACACTGGTGTGAGTATATTCGATCGGAACAACACCGCGCTTAAGCGCATCGGTCGCACACAACTAACAACAAAAACCACACGCACACAACCCACCCAGCAAACGCTACGGGCGAATGTACGACCGAGAAGAAGAAGACGAAAAAAAAAAACACACACAGAAAGCCCTGCAAAAGCCCAAAACATTGAACAGCAGCTGATGAAACGATGGCTCTCGGGTTCTCGGGCGTGTGCTTCGTGTGTGCGCGTGTGTTCGTGTACGCGGCGACCGCCTCCGTATCGAACGGCGATGACGCTGCGGTCACTGCCATGCCACCGGGCCACCATCAGGTGTGCGCTGCCTGCGAGCCACATTTTACGTGCGTGCCACTCAGACGTGGATTGGAGTGGCCGTGCGCACAGACCAATCTTTAAGCAGGTTGGTTCAACGGCCATGACGAGTTCGCACGAGAGCCGCGACGGCATCATCTCGCGTGGCCGCCACCGAGGAGGCACTCTACTGTGTACGCCTGTCAGATGAGGTAAGCACCTTTACCGACATGTGCTCTTTTTAGAGACCAGTGTTAGGCAAAATGGTCAAGCCGGTTTTACAATTTAGCACGGAATTTTAGTAATCTTTCGTCATGTTTTCTATATATATATATATATTTATTCATTTTTTTTTTTACCATACATGACACGGTAAGACCGAGAGAAGTTTCGCACATGCGTTAAACATTCGCTCGTACGCATTGTGCGGATCTTGTGAAACTATATTACTTGATCGAGCATACCATTAGACGACTCCCTTGATAATGAAATGAACACTGCTCGCAGGAGAAACCGTGATTGAACGCGCAGGTCTGATGCTGCGCTTGTGGCCGTGTGTTTGTGCGTGTTTCGTGTGTCGGTATTAGTGCGCTACCCATTTATGGGAGCACACCGTAAGCATATCCGGAAAACCTTCCACACACATGCGAACGCCAGGAAGCAACCCGGATCGAATATCCTGCAGCTTCACGTTGCAGGCATAAAAAAAACAAAAAAAAAAAGGAAACAATCCGATACATGGCGTTCATCGCTTGGACATACCGCCGAACATTGGAACACACACACACACCGCATCAAGCACACAGGCAAAACAACACATCCGAACGCAATAGAAGATGTAAATTTGGATGCAAAATTGGTCACAATTTTCCCGATTGGACCATAACACTACGCAGAGACACGTTTTTACACATAAGCACGCACGCACATACAATTTTCGACACGTTATTCGAAGCTGTCTACGTACACAGCATACGCATACGACCATACGGGCCACCTGGTTGCCGACCTTCTTACGCACGCACACCCGCTGTAAATGCTTACATTCATCGATGGGAATGAATTTCCCGACCAGCGAGGAAAAAAAGGGGAACGACCCCCTCACGTTGGGAAAAAGCAAAGGAAAATAAACACCCAATCCGTGGGGAAATGTCATCTTTTGCAACTTTTCTGTTGGTAGGGGCATTTTGTGTACGCGGGGGGTGGGGGGGGGGGAAAGGGTAGCAGGCCGGTGGAGACACAGGAAGCGGCAAATGACGGCATTCCTGCCGTGCCGTCATGCTGGTGGTGGTGAGCTACGATGAACCGGTGGACCGTAGGCGCGCGAATGAACACACACCGCGTGTGGGTCGTGCATGACCTCCAACGTATTTAGACGGCCACACTCTGCACCGCCATGAAATGTATGAAAAACTCAATGTTGAATTGATACGTAAGAATCAATGGAACGAGGGAGGCGAGGAAGAGAAGATGGTTGATAGAGTGTGGTGGAGTTTCAGTTTTCTGCTTGAACAATCCTTCTGATATTGAATCAAATTTACGAACACACGCACACACACACACACACATGCTCGCTTGCATATACACACATACACCAGTGAGGTAGGTATGCATGAAGATCGATCGATTTTGTTCCTTCTGTTGCACAACGTTGCAGCAACAAGCAATCATTTCGGCACTTTGGTGCATAATGTTTGGCTGCTTATTCCCCGTTTGAACCCGACCCTGGTTAATGTTCCTGCTTCAGAAGAATATCTCATGCACCTCACACGCGCGCTAACAATCTCATTCTCTCGATGGTTCGACCTACGTGCCTATCTATAACACTCGCCGCATGCGACCAACACCTGTACGTGCGCGCACCGTACCGTGATGGATGGTGAATGAAGTGAATTTGTCCAAAAAATGCGTTTCCCTCTACACACCACAACTCTATTTCCACCCATCCGCACGTGGAAATCGAACCGGTGGTTGCACGCGTAAAAAATATATATTTATATATATATATTTATACGCGCACACACACACACACATTCATGCATGCAGCTCTGGAACCCAAAGATTCACGATTTACACGCACGGTGTGATGATAGCATGATGATGACGCGGAAAACGGGCTTTCCACCTCGAGGAACAAACACATATATTTATACAAATACGCACACACACACACACAGATACACGCACTTACACGGATAAAACACGTCTCGAGGAAATTTCGCCGGTTCTGGTGCCCGTTTTCTGCCACTCATCCAAAGTTTGATGAATGGACACTTTTAACTATAGGCTGCTGTTTATCATTGCCGACACTAACACGGCATTACCGTTCACTAGCCCGTGCGCTCATTAGTGGCCACTGTTGCGATTTTGTATGTTTGGTGTCAAACTTTTCTAAAGCAAAACAACTAAGCGCAAGCACGGACAAACGCACGTCCGCACGCACCGAGAGATCAGCGGGAAATGAACCTTGAGTCATTTTTTACAATGAACACCGTACGCGCGCCTCAACACAACCAAACGCGTACATGCTCAGTGCACTATATATTCTTTGCCCTTCATTAGCCCACTCGTTCGTATTGAATTATTCGATACCGTTTCTATGTTTATGTGTGGTAATAAGCGAAAGAGTGCGTATGCTAAAGGCCTGATTGTACGTAGCGCGATGAACGAATGAACAGTACGAGTATACCGTGCATGAGCTGAATTGTTTTACGACGTGCAAGCAGGTGTTTTATTATTATTATAATAAATCCGCTATAAAAATAAAACTTTCAATTTGCCGGAATGGTAAGATAACTAGAATGAACCAAACTTTCTCACTGTACTAAAATACACTTTTTTGTATCTACATCGGCTAGTGTGTATCCTGTGTAAAGTTATATGTGTTTGGAAAGTGGTTGAATGTTTCAATAGATTTTTT
>CM032179.1:1498061-1519121 GCA_018908115.1 Anopheles rivulorum
CCGCCACATTGAAAACGTTACTGTTGATTTCACAGAAACGCAGGACAGTCTTTTTTTTTCTAGTTCCTCCCTATGCCAGATTGACTTTCCAGTCATGGGTAATGCATATCCTCAGACATAGAACGGGTAAAATTTAGAAGCTACTAAAAAAGATAATAAAAAAATCAAACTATAAACCAAACTGTAAACCGAACATACATCCATGTGAACGGTATTTGAATGCCGTTAGCTTAGGCGTTCGCCAGTGTAGATAATTATAATAAGGATAATAAAGTTTAATCAACACATTGTGATTCGAGCTGTGCGCCTTCGTGACGAAACTGTTGCGAGGCGTTTGTTTTTTTTTTTTTCTAAACCTTTTCCGCAAGCAGTCTCTCTTCCGCCTCGGCTAGGCTCTTGGCAGTGGTTCGGGTGCCGCCCAACGCGGACTTTGCGCCCTTGGACGCTGGGTCGTAGCCGTACAGGAAAATGGAACCAATCACTAGCGCTGCACCAACGGTAAACTGTAGCGAAAGGCTGAAATCGAACAGATAGATCGAAGCAACGCACGAGATGATGATGGCGAGCGAGGTGGCGAAACCCTTCAGAATGTTATCCGCATATTTGACGACGACGGCCACGATCAAACCTCCAACCGCTTGCAGCACGACCAGATAGATGACGAACCCATCATAGCCGTAGAAGAACCCGTTGGCAGCCAGCTGTGGGCCATCGTTTACCGCGCACGTGAGCAATCCGAACGGCAGCGACAGCAGGCTCAGCTGTATGTTCCGCATCCAGATGGAGATGTCCGCACCTTTCAGCATCTTCTCGAAGTAGATGCCGGCCAGCCCGGATAAGAAGCACGCACCGAGCGCCGCACTGAACCCGAGCAGCCGGTTCTGTGCGGGTCCATCGCCCGGTGGCATCGATTGTTGACGCGTCGCCGCAGTGCCACCGTCCTCGCCGGTCTGCGCCAGCTGCACACTGGCGACACCGACCACCAGGAAGACGAGGGCGGCCCATTGCGTGGGCAGCAGGCGGCGACGTAGTATTAGCACCGCAAACACCGCCGTGGTGAGTATCTTGAGTTGATAGGTGACTTGATACGTGGCCGCATCCAGATGCGATGCTGACACGTACAGCAGGTTGTTCTGTATAATGTACAGCATGGACGGCACGCAGATCTTGAGCGTATCGAGCGGTTGCTTCACGATCGTTTGATGCAGGGCGGCCTGCAGCCGGCCCAGATGCTTACCCTCCTCCAGATACACGAGGAACAGGCTGGTGATCAGCTTTACCACCTCAGCCATCACGACCGCGGTGGAGCTGAGAAACAGATCGCCCGGTCGCGTCCGCCCGTAACGCATGCTGAGGCCAAGGATTGCATTTTGCAGCGTGAGCGTGACCAGGCTAAGGTACTTCAGATTGTTGCTGTGTGCTGGCGGAGGGATGTGTGGTGTGCGGGGTTAGCAGTCGATGGATGTGGGCAGTTGGCGCATACAGTTCACTTACCAGCGGACACCTTCATCTTGAGCACGGCAATCGTACGATCAGGAGAGCACGGCAAGCAAATCGAGACACGGGTACGGACGTGGACACATTCAAATATAGTTTTGCTGCAGTACCCGAAATAGCGGCTAGGAATTGTCAAAAAAAAATTGATTACGTTGACACTAACCCGCAGCTGTGTACGTTGTGTTGTTTTATTCGGCGCTTCCACCTACCTACACACCACCACCACTGGCTGTTGCTATTGCTATTGATAGTTGTTTTGCCAACAAAACCAACTCCGCCCGAACTGCCGTTCCGTTCTTCTCCTTTTCAACAACTTGCACATCAAAACAACCGAACGCTCTTTGCACGGTTGACGTTTCCCTGGACGCTTCAAAACACGCACTGACGGTTGCCGGTTTGACAATTACGTTCCAATATTTTTTTGATGACGTTTTCATTTTATGATAACATTTTATTGTTTAGAAGCGTTACTCAGGATGGTTTTGGAGGTGGATTATTTTGCAATAAATAAATTTTACGATGGTCTGTAAGTGCTATTAGGAAGGTTTAAAATGTATGTAAAGTTCAACAGAAAGCCCCAAAAGTTTGCTTAACCAAATATTCATCAAATATCGGCTTTTTCAAACCCCACTACGCCTAACGTCTTAGGTCAATTCGCCTTTTGGCGAATGTCAAAATATGTTCCTTGTTGTATGCGGGTGAAAACGAATTAAACTTTCAAGAAACAATTCTACAGAAACAATTGGCATTCAAGCCATTCATACATTTTGAGAGAAATATACTTATACCCAGCAGCTTTGAAGCAATCCCTCGGCCGTTCATATTTTACAAGTGAATATTGTTTTTCGCCTCAAGCAATTGTTTTTCGCCGCAATCTGAATCATCTGTTCTGCCCACTATCCGGTTTCGGTCAAAATCGATCAATTAAAGTGTTGATAATATTTTTGGTAAAATGACTTATTTTACCAAATAAGTTTATTATTAACTTATTTTACAAGTGCGAAATAAATTATTATATTAATTTGGTTAATGAAAAAAAATTTATAGCAAATATGCTACTTTATGTAATTTTACGCGCTCGCCGCTTGCTTTGGTTAGATAGGTGCGTGTGCACATCGCAGCATAATAAATCGAAAGCATAATAATAGCATGGAAAACAGAATTAATGGTGGTATTATTATTATTATTATTATTTTTTTTTTTATTCATAAAGAACGGCCTGGCCGTATTGCTATGGTATTATTATTTGAAATAAATAAAAATTCGCCTCATTAAAAATAAATTCATTAAAAAATATAATTTTGACGTAAATTGTTTGTTTGTTCTATAGTTCCGATACATACGACGCTTGCAAATTCGCCACCGGATATCAAATTCGCCTTCATGTATCTAACGTTGAGGCGAGTAGTTATTCAGTTCGTGATCAGCTCGTTACAGCGTCTCAGGAATTGTGGTAAGTAAAAAGTTTCTCCATATATATTTCAAGCTGAACCTTAATGGTGTCCGGATTTGCATCGGTATAATTAAAGTTGGTGTGTGTTCGTGTGAAGCAAATACACCAACGACATATTTCGTTGTGAAAAGTGAGCATTGAAATATAATTTTTGGTACTTTTGGTACGTTGGTACTTTGGTTGGTGTTCCGTCGAGTGCTAAAAGTCCTTTGGTTCTCGACAGTTTCATGTCCATAGATGTACAGAATATTTTTACACCGCAAACGATTCTCCAACGTACGAGGTTTTCTTTAAATTTAGCAATAGAAGTTTGCACCCGTCCAGCGGTATACTGGATGTAATGGAAAAAATGGATATTCGATCAGGTAGCACTTGTACTTTTGCTTAAATTGCGCAGATCGAGACGCTACGCGCAATTTGTGGTTAGGTTGTCCGCGCCTTTTCAAAACAAAAACTTCAGCTTCTGTGTAGCTTCTTCGAATTTCGCTCGACCGTTTGCACACTCCGCTGCATGCAGACAATTGGAAGAATTCCTAGAAGCTGTCACTCGAGTGCGTGGAAAAGAGGAAAGTTTTGCGATTTAAACGCTTGTTTCGAGTGGTTAAATTAGTGAGTGTAGACGCAGTAACGAGAACAAAAAAAAAACGATTCATACACCGGTGCACTTGATTACTGTGACCGAATTGCAGAGTTTGCTTCCTTAGGTACATGCGAAGCATATGATGCCATTCCATTGCTACTACGATCGCATCGCTGTCATCAGATTCGTATGGCGCTGATTTTTGGTTGCCCGAGCTTAACAACTTAAATTGCATTCTACCATCAGTCATCGATAAATGTACGCTTATAGCTGGAGAAAAAAAAATTATCATCTTTTCTTTTTGTAATTGTTGCACGTGGGTTTGGGGAACGGTAGCGGGACAAAAAAAGAAAACCAAAAGCAGTATAAGCTATTAATTGTATTACCATCTATCTGGTCCAATCCTGCGCAGCAACGTTTTGCTCCATTGCCGCCAGCAACAGATCTTCTGTAAAAAATAGCTGTAGTGTGACAGCATCGCACAAGGATTTGCAGCAACACCTGTTCATCGGCACGTTCGGCAATTAGTGCACAATGGATAACAGTGCTGATTCGCGCTTTACAAAACCCAACGGCGGCGCCCAAAACAAATCCTACGAAGGGCAAAGACGTACGACGAACTACGAAAACGAACTGTTGGCGAGCGAACGCGAACACCGTCGCGCGTTGGCGACGATCACCGAAGAGTTGGAGCGGATTTCGCTGCAAGCCAAGCTGGAAAATGGACAACGCCGCCGTGAAACGACGTACAACGCTACCAACGCGGAGCAGCAGTTGCCCACCGTAACCCAGCAGAACACGCAACTTACAGCCCCTAACCCTAACGCTAACCCTATTGCCACACCCGCGTGTGGCTTTTGCTTGCTTTGCAGACATACGGCGTTCTTTCCTGGAGGAAGGCGATGTCCGCCCAACCAAGCACGTCGCGCGCATCGGCAAGCAACGATTCTAAGACTGCGGAGTTGGTCTCCACCGTAGCCTTCAATAAAAAACAGCACGAGGATCTGGAACAGCAAGTGTACAAGCTTCGCCACGAATTAGAGCAAGAGCGGCAGCGTACACAATATCTCGAGAAGCAACTCTTCACCATGGACTACATTTGCATGTTTTCCTTTGATAAACACCGCGTCGTGTGGACCATTTCGAAGTTTTTCGAGCGCATGGCGGATGCGAAGCAGCGGAATACCAGCCTGATAGGACCGTTATTTTCGTATAAATCCTACGGTTACAAGCTTCTGGTGAGTGTTAGCCACTGCACGAAACGAATCGTTTCAGCATTGTTCGTTCGCTAATGCTGTTGTTTTGTAACACATTTTAGCTGCAAGCGAACCTGAACGGCGCTGAAGATTGGCGCGGAAGTAACATGACGGTCGGATTGAAGTTGCTGTCCGGACCGTACGATAACGTGTTGCAGTGGCCCTGCCGGCTGTCTTCCGCGCTGCTGCTGCTCGATCAGTCCAGTAATGCCGGGCCGGGCGGTCGTAACGACTTCTACATCCCGTGGGTGGTAGAGTGGGAGCGCTCGGAGGAAAAATGTGTGCGGACAGTGGTGATCCCACATTCGGTGCTGTACTCTGGCCGCTACATCCACGACGATACCATCTTCCTGGAGCTGCGCCACTAAACCGAGTGGCACACTCGCACACCACACATTTTTTGATGCAAAAGATTTTCATTTTTCTTTTGTGTGTGTGTGTGTGTGTGTGTGGGTGTGTTTTTTTTTTCTTCACCCCATCAATCATCGAAGGGATGGTTTTGGGATGCTCTTTCGAATCCGTCCCAACTACTCGCTCGCCTATCATCTGATAGGAAACGCCCTATAAGAAATACCCGAATTTTCCAACCTACCTTCTGTGTTTGATTGCATTCTAACTGTTTAAGACACTACACTGTATTCATTGTTTCGGTTATCTTAGCAATTAAGGATTTTTGTCATGGACGCTAACCAGAGAAAGACAGCCGAAGCAGCAGCAGGCAGAGCGTGCCAAAATGACAAGATCAACAGGAAAAAAAAAAAAACAATAAATACGTACAATTCTTGTGTCGTAATGATTGTGTTCGTTTATTTTAAAGCTTTTACTTGTGTGTGGTTTGATAAATGTAGTTAGGTGAAGTCAACACATCCCAACGCTTGGATACACTCTAGTATAGTTCTGTTTGTAACACCCGGTGCCAGCAGGCCTGCTCGCTCGCGGTAGGCTCGCACGCTGGATGCACCCACGAGGGTTGACAAGGGATTGCGTTCCGTCGTATGCGATTGTGTGTGAGAAGGAGTGTGTAGCAGCGAGTCTGCCAAGAAGAGGAACGCCCAGGTGCAGGCGATAATGCCGGTTCCGAGTACGCAAACCGGGCCAACTGTTGGCTTGGTGCATCAGCTACTGCCGCGTGCGCGCAGGAAAATCATCCGCGCGCATTGCCTACCTGTGGGCACACACACCCACCCACACACACACACACACCATACAGTACCATAACAATAGGCTGTGCATGTGTATATATGTGTGTGTGTGTGTGTTTTGATACAAGGTGGTTAAAAAGCAGCAAATGTGAATACTTCGCCCCATCAAAAGTGGAGCACCTTTGCTGTATGGTTAAGATTGAATTGAATAAAGTGGATTTCTTCTTTCTTTTTTTGTTTGTTTTTAGTTGCACTATCTACTTTACAGTGTACGTGTACTCTCTCTGTATCTCTCTCTCTCTCTCTCCTATCTCTTCTTTTGCTTTCTTTTCTTATATCTCTCTCTCGCTATAATTGAAGAATTCGCAAATAGATGCGCTACGCTACCATAAGTATGATGTGGGGAGTGTTTTTGTTTGTTTGTTGGTAAGTTAAGGGTTGAGAACAGTTAGGGAGAAAGCAAACATCTCCATCTCCCGCGTCCCAATAGCTTTGTGTATATGAATTTGTTGGATAGAGCTCTGATAACGATGATTAGTGTGACTACGTAATAAGTACGAATGTGCTGTTCCGTTGCATTCCGTTCTTTGATTAAGCTCTAATTATGTGTGTTTTTTTTATTTTTTTAATTTTAGGATTGTTCTTATAGAAACAGCAACAGGACTTTAATATAATCAGTATGCAATGCATAAAACGTAAACGAAAACAGCACACACACACACACACTTTGGTCCTTAGCAACGAAACCAACGCCCATCTTGTCGGATTGAAAAAAGTAAAAGGCGCTTTTCTTTTACTGGGTTGAAACGTAAAGCGACCCCCTTCAACGTGCCCCACGTAAAGATGATGCGTTGCATGCACCCACACACACAGGTGGTGAGTAGACGACCCTCTGTACCCTAATCGTGGCGGGAGTGTATGTACACGGGTTTTCGATACTCCTTAAAACATATCCACCATGTGGTTGTTGTTGGTTGTTTTCTGTTGCAAATTGCATCCTACACCTGCGTTCGTTTGTTTCCTTTTTTGTTTGTTTTGTTTCGTTTTGTTAAATAATATATTCTGCTTGTGTTTGATTCATTTTCCTACGTGCCTTACGTTGGTTTGTTTGTTTGTTTGTTGTTACGTTTGCTTGCAATTTCCTCGTATCTGGCTGGTGCACCCTGGATGATGGTCGTTTCGTTGCATAAAACATCTCAAATTGTGAATTAATGAAGTGTATATACGAATATGTATAAATATCTGTAAATATGTATGTGCTGCTGCGGGCCATCCTTTCCTTTAACGCGTCCGCCTCATTCTATATCTAATAACGCTAACGTTTTTGTGTGCGTGTGTGTTTCGTGTCGCATGGACGATATTTGGAAAACCCCAGGGCATCTACAATACGGCCCGCCATCGGAACGTTGCGCCCTGATTTAGAATGCTACCCCTTTGGGCCACCGTTTTGTCGGGGGTTTGTTTGTTAGTTTGTGCAGTTACTTTGCGCTTTGTGGTAAGAATTCGTACGAAAGTAGAAATTTAGTAGAGGTTGAGAATGTGTTTGTTTGGTTGGTTAGACGTGGCGGGTTTTAGCGATAGGTTGAACTTTCGGTTGCTTCACGCTGATGCGTGGAATGTTCGTACACTGTTTTGGGAGCGGCTTACGCGCCCAGCATCTTTTTCACCGTGTAGCCGGGCACGGCGTAGAAGAACAGCAGCAGCAAGATGGCGATGCCGATGATGATCAGCCCCTTGATGATCTTCCACTTGTAGTTGTGCCAGACAATGTACCGGACCGATTTGAGCGGGTTAAGAAACCACATGAACGAGGCATCGGGACGACTGAAATGACACAGAAAGCGGTATTCAATTGTTTGCGTTGGTCGACGCGATGCGGATCGCTTACTTCGGCTTCTCGAGCGGATCCGGCTCGTTCCGGCCGAACCCGGCCGGGTTCTTCTCCGCCTCCTCCTTCGTCAGCAGATGGATCTCCGCCTCCACCTTGCCGGTCAGCTCCATCTCGTCGTTTTCCTTCTTGATGAAGAACGGCCACCAGCCGCGCACGCGCTTCTGCTTGAAGATGTTCACCGTCGGCACGTTATCGGTGCGCAGCATGTCGAGCGTGCAGAGCTTGGACGATTTGGCACCGCGCGGAAACCGGTTCAGGTTAAGCGAAATTGCGCCGAGAAAATCGTCCGCAGAAAAGTGATCCGCATCCCACACCTGCAGCTCGAGCCGTGCCGGTATCTTCACCTCCGTTTCGTCCCAGCTGAACAGCGACTCCTTGCGCGACAGTACGATCCGTTCCTCCGCCGCTAGATACTCGAACGGGTAGATGAAGCGCCAGTTAAAGTTGCCTTCGCCGGTCAGCGAGCGATAATGGATGTCCGTCGCCTGCATGTCCTGCGGCCCTTTTAGCCAGCTGTCAACGAACAGATAATAGCAAAGCAATCTTAATACTTTCGGCTGAGATGTCTGTGTGTATGTGTGTGTGTGTTGTATTTGAATAAAATTGTAAAACTAAAAATAAATAAAAGTAAGTGGTGTGTAAATTATTACGCTTTGGATCGGTCAGCGTAAACGCCTTACGTCAAACTCGTCGATCGCATGACGTAAACGGGTTAAGAGCCAACGGGCAAACAGTTACATGTAAATAAAGTTAGTAGCGAACAATCCAGAATACCACGAGGTTTAAACTTCTACGAGGTTCTACACTACAGTAAGTGTTGAAAAACTATCCCCCCCATGGAGGCGCCTAGTGTTTGCAGACATGTCGCTCCGTACGTACCCTTTCACGTAGATGTCGGACATCTTTTCGCCGGTGAAGAAGGCGTCGTCCTCCAGCACAACGTCGTCCGTGTTCCAGATAACGACGCGCAGCTCGTACGATTTCGGCTTGCGCGGCGAAATGTCAACGGGCGGGCCGGGCAGCGGCATATCCATCGGGAACATGTCGACCCACATCTCCAGCTTGCCCTGCTCGATGCCCGGCTTGTCGNTCCCCCCCATGGAGGCGCCTAGTGTTTGCAGACATGTCGCTCCGTACGTACCCTTTCACGTAGATGTCGGACATCTTTTCGCCGGTGAAGAAGGCGTCGTCCTCCAGCACAACGTCGTCCGTGTTCCAGATAACGACGCGCAGCTCGTACGATTTCGGCTTGCGCGGCGAAATGTCAACGGGCGGGCCGGGCAGTGGCATATCCATCGGGAACATGTCGACCCACATCTCCAGCTTGCCCTGCTCGATGCCCGGCTTGTCGCTGTTGTACAGCGAGCGCGATTCGATGTGCTCCGGTACGATCTAGTGCGGAAAGAGGAGCGAATGTAGGAGTGTGCGTGCTCGGCGCAGGAGAAAAACAAAATCAAAACCCGTGTAGCGTTACCTTGCAGCCAACGCGTGGCATCTCTTCCCAGCGGTGGAGCACTGCCAGTGCGAGATGTTCGTCCCGGTACTTGATGGAGGTCGGGCTGGACCAGGTTTGTATTTCCTCGCCGGTAAACAGAAAGCAGCAGCGACCGATCGTCACGCGATCCTGCAGATATTGCGGCGCTTCCAGCTTGTTGTCCTTGCACAGCTTCGAAAGGATCTGCGTCGGTTTCATCGGATCGCGCCATATGTTGTAGCCGGCGCTGGAACGGAAAAGCGAAAAGCCCATCGGTAACCGAAAAATAAGAAAAAAAACAAAACAAAAACGGGCACGTGGCACACTGCAACACCGCGTACTTACTCTTCGTAGCGTGCGGAGATGCCGCACATTGCCCGGTGACGGCTGTAGAAGCGATTCTCCAGATCGATCTTTGTCTCGCCGATCAGATCGTCCGAGCCGACCAAATCCCAGTCAAAGATCTGCACCGTCAGCATCGAGTCCTGCGGGAAGGTGGCCTCGATCTCGAAGCACTTGCCAAACACCGGGTTCAGCTGCTTGCTGACGTAGCTGTCCTTGTCGGAGACGCGCTTGCTGCCGAGCTGCAGCACCACGTACGGGTCCGCCTTGCCGTTCAGGTCCATCGGGTGCAGATCGGTCGCCTTGACGACGTACACGCGCACCAGCACGTGGATCGGATCGTTGAGCGGGAGGGTCGGTGCGAACGCCGGCTCCATCCCCTTCTCGATCGGCAACCGGTACACCTTGATCGCGCCCTTGAAGAAGCCGACGATGCGCGTCTCGTCCTCGGTGCTGTCGCCGGTTTTCTTGCCCCGGTACAGCGGGAACGAGTGTAACCATTCCTTGAACTGCCCGTACTCGTACACGGATTCCAGCTCGCTCGGATAGATCTGGCAGGTGGCGACACGCGGATTGGACGGCTTTTTCGGTGCCGCCTTCGGGCTGAGCTTGGAAACGAGCCGCGACGTTTTGACGCCCAGTTTTTTGCCACCGTCCGCCGAACCACCGGGCCCATCGCCCGGCCCCATACCACCGATGCCACCGATACCACCACCACCACCACCACCGCCGGACGCACTGGTTCCACCTGCACCGCCACACTTGGCCGACTCGATAAGCCGCTCGTACGAGAGGAAGTACTTGGTCCACCAGTCCTTGCTCGACCCGTCGTCGTCGTCGTCACCGTCGCCACCGGTACCGTCCGGCCCGTCAAACGTGCCCTGCGCCTCCAGTGGCTTCCGTTTCGCACGCTTGCCACGCCCGGTACCGCCAGCCTTTGCGACGCACGCCGCACCGTACAGCGTCAGGTTGTCGCCCGACCAAGACTCACCGGGCAGCCCAGTGTCGGGGATGAGATTGCCAACGGCATCGGTGCGCCGCCTAGCCAGCACCAGCTGCCCGTCCTGGTTGTACCGTTTCGGGTCTTCCTTCGGCGGCGCCCTGTGCATGTAGCGATGGATCGACGTGATCTGGTGCGTGCCGACCAGCGTGTAGCGCCCGAACGATCGGCAATCGACGGCGCGGATCGTGATCGGCGGCGCGTACCGCTCCTCGATCGGCAGATCCAGATCGAAAAACTTGAGCATGCTGGCAAAGTTGGGGTTCTTCTTCGCGTTCTGCACGATGCTCGAGTTCAGTATGCGGCCGGAACACTCGATATCGATGCGCGGCTTGTCCACCGTCATAAAGTGGACGCGCTTCAGGTCGCGCAAACCCCAAAACAGCACCTCGATGCGGAACCGGGCCAGGTTCGGCCGTACCTCCTGCGGTACCGGCAGTATCGCGAGCGTTGGCTGGGGCGTATGGTCGCTGCCACTGCCGCACGCCACGTACTTCGGATCGGACAGCCGTGGCACGTCCTCCGAGCCGTGCTCGAGCATCTCGAACGCAGCCAAGAGCTCGCCGGCCCCATCCAAGCCGCGCGTTATCTCGAACCATTCGAGTACGGGCGTGCTGTAGTGGTGCTCGCGCAGCTTGACCCGCGGCCGGGCGATCGCCCGCCCGATAAAGTCCGACTTGCCCACCTTGTCCTGGTCGTACACGTCGATCACGATCGTGGGCGGATCGCGCCGTATTTCGTCCTTCGAGCCGTACACCGTCACCTCGTCGAACACGAGCAGCTCGTCCCAGGTCGGGCTGAGCGTTTCCTCGATCACCTGCGTCGTCTTCGCGTGCTCGGTCACGTACACCGTCGCGTACGGATCGCTCAGCCCGGACGCGTCGGACCCGATCAGCGACCGGGCCTGGTAGATGTGGGCGCGCAGCTGAAACACGTGCCGCTCGACGTAGTGCACCGTCGTCGGGGCCGGCACATTCACCTTCTCCGCGTGCTTCAGCTCGTGCAGCAGCTCGTACCCTTTCGGCAAGCCGGCGTAGAAAAAGCGCTTGTGCTTTAGCGTGCCCAGCCACAGGTAGATCGATAGCTTCGCACGCACATGCCAACCGGCCGGCCCTTCCGCCTGCCGGCCCGGCAGCTTCAGAAACACCGTCTGCACCTTGCCGCAGTGTACGCCGGTCTCCTCCTCGATCGTGGAGTAAAGCAGATCGCGAGCATCCAGCCGATGGTACGCGACACGCTTGCCGTTTGCAATCATCCACACAAACACATCCGGCAGCGCATGCTGCGGGTCCTCCACGAGAAAGCGCAGCCGGGCGAGATAGCTCTGGGCCGTCCGGTACCGTTCGCGCATCGAGCTTTTCGTAACGAGCGCACGCAGATTGCGCGCCATATTGCCGATCGATTCCAGCTCGCGCTGGCACAGCTTCAGCCTCTCCTTGTCCAGCTTCGTCTTGCCGGTGCCCGGCCCGACCAGCGCACCCTTCGTAATGGTCACGTACTTGTTGCAGCTCGATGCCACCTCCTCCAGCACGCCGCGCAGCTTCACCTCCGCCGTCGGATCCTCGTCCTCGAGCAGCAGGTTCGTTTCGGCTAGCCCCACCTCCAGCCGCTCGCTGATCTTGGCGATCATGTTGCTGTTGTACATGCGGCGCCTCAGGTCGGGGAACCAGGCGCGCACATCCATGCATGGCTTGTAATCCCAGTACGGCAGGTAGTAGTGGCTCTTGTCATGTGAAATCGGTTTGCAAGCGCTTGTCGTACTGTTGTATGCGGTCGTATCGATCGACACTGCAGGGAAGAGTAAATGTTGCATATTTTAAAATAATATCACACTATACACGGCAGGTGAGAAGGAATACAGCCTAATTGTAAAATGTAAAGCGTTCATGCGTGACAGCTTAGTTTGACGCGAATGAAACATTAAAATAAGGACGCAAAATGTCGCACACTTTACACAGTACTGGGTAAACTTACCCGGATCATCGTCATCATCCATGTTGTTGGTAGCGCTTTCGTTGTGCCCGTCGAGCGAATTTCCCGCATTGCCCATGCTCAGCTCGAAGTACACCGAACGGTCACACACTTTCTTGTCTAGCATTGACGCTTCCAACACAGTAGCGTACAGGAAGAAGCCGTCCGTTTTGCAGTAGGATGATTCACATATCGGTAACGTTGGCTCAACTTCCACTAAAATGAAGCCCCCCAAAAAAAAAGGAAATATATCATTTGTTTTTAATTCATAAAGAACGGCTAGGCCGTATTGCTTAAAAAAATATTTGTATAATACAAAGTATTTATAATATATTTTAAGGTTCGCCACATTCCGCCAATAATGGTAACGAGTGTATCAATTGGTTTTGTGCACCAAAAAAATCGTTCAATCGCGATTACTTGGGCTTTATCGGGATTACTTGCAAACCTAAAGAAATCCAATCCATGTTGTGAAAGCTTTAAACTTCAAAATCAATTGGTTTAGAGCTGATAAATTATGTATCGTTAAAAAAGTTGCACCTCTTTAAATAAAGCAATCATTTATCTAATTTTGAAACTCAACTGTGGTGGTGCCAATCTTAACTATTTTTTCGGTAGCTTGGAAAAACAAGGTAAACTCATTCCAGTTTTGTCAAGCCTAATAAAGACAATAGCATTCCTAATAGTTATAGGCCATATTAAGTTGCCTTGGATTAAATTCTAGAAAAAATTGTGCATGATGTGTTCAAAGGAGCAGAATATGCTCAACTTCGTGGTTTCGTGTCATTTGTTCGCACTGACTTTGGCTCACGCAACGTTGAAGCAGTACAGTCATATTTCTTTTTATTTTGTCGCGAGACCAGAATTAGAACTTTTGCACTGCGTCTTCGTGAAGCACTAATCTGATAAGCGAATGAGTTTGTCTACCAAGGCACGATGGGAAAGAACGACTTACTGTCAGTGCACTACCACAGAGAAGAGCAAAAGTACACCGAGCAAGGTGCGTAAGCGACTTACTCAACGGATAACTGTACCCACACACATGCAACACTAGCAGAGGCAGCTAAACAACTCAACCACTGTTACACTCCTACGCACAGATCGCTTTGCAATCGTACACTTCACTTTTGTTTTACGCGTCGCGTGTAGTTAGATTCGATGGTTTTTGTCGTATCGTGTCGTACAGTGACCTTTTGTCCGATACTCGCTCCGTAGTTGAAGACGGAATACTGAGGTATACTGATTTTGAAGATGAACCAAAAAAAAATAAATTATGAACTACTATGCATTGTGCTTACCGTTCTTGTCGGTGAACAGCTCCACGTTGTCGGTAATCTCCGTGCGGATGGCGATGAGCAGACGGGCCCGGTAGCTAACGCCCTCGCCGAGTCCCGTGTTGAGGTTTGAGTGCTGATCAAGCAAGTTGTAGTCGCGCGTGGAGCCATACAGATGGACGAACGACGGTCCGTACGTTGGCAGGAAGCCCTTTTCCCCGTCGTTCGATATTTGTTTCAGATCGATATAGTGTGTGCCGATGATAGACGGTTTCATTGGATCGGCATCGCGCAGCTGTATCTTGATGCGCTGGCACAGCGGTGGAAACATCTCCGTGAAGACGAGCTGCTCATTCCACACCGGGTTGTACGATGCCTTCTTCACATTCGTTTTACCCTACGGAAAGAAAGAGGCGTTTCGGCACTCAGTGTGTGGGACTCCCTTTCTCGAGTCGGTCGAGTGTTGGCGCATTTTTAACGCACTTACCGTTAGTCCCGCGAAAGACACCTGCACGTATGGGTTAACGAGATCTTTTGTCTCACCAGTGAAGGCACGCTTCACGTTCGCCATGATGGATGAGTTCATGCGTGGTAGTCCATCGGCACGGTACACCTTCACTATGAACTTGGCGCGCTGCCGCTCGATTGGCACCCCGTCAGGTAACAGCAGGTTCCTTGGTAAGCGTTAAACAGCGCGATTAATGGTACATCTTCCAGAAATCCCTCCAACTGTCACGTTATCCAAACTTACGCCTCGATGTCATCCGGATCCTTTTCAGACTTTGGTGGCACCTTTACCGTGTCCCCCTTGCCGATGATGCCGACGTCACATTTGAGATAACCTTTCGGACCGGCGGCAAAGTCCTCCGGATCGGACAGCAGCGCCCACTTGTGGTAGAATTGATGATCTGCCGGCAGGATACCGAGCGACGTAGAACATGCAAGAATCGCATTAGAATTGGGATCTACTACGAGTGAAGGGTGTTCCAATAGTCACGACATCAAGAAAGTTTTTGTTTGTAGGGTATAGTTTTTTTTTTGTTTTGTTTTTATTTTCCTTGCAGGGTACACAACATGAAAAGAAAGGGAATTAAACGGTGCCGAAAGGTGCGAGCGTGTGTAAGCATAAATGGGAGCAAGCGATAGGTAGCAAGCTAGGTAGCGTCAAATCAAAGCAGAGTGTTAGGTGGCCGGGTGAATGAAAGATGAAAGGGCAGTACATGTAAGCACACACACACAGAAACAGACAACAGAATGCAGAGTTTGGGGTTGATAAGGGGGTGGTGGGGAAGGGGAAGGAGTTTTTGATTTTGTTTTGTTTTCTTTTTTGTTTTTGCTTTCTTATGTTTACAGATAGGAATTAAAAGGTAGCTACCGGGCGCATCGTAGACTGTTTTAAGATCGATTTTGAACGAGCCCACCACCGTTCCGGAGCGCATGAACTTGCGAGAATGGATGACCTGTTAACAGGCAAGCGTATGAGTTGACAGGTGGCTTTTGGTAGCGATCCCCATCAGCACGTAAGCCGGACACAAGTGGTCACAAGATGATTGTCGCGAATTCGGTTGACGAACCGGAGCAGCGGCACTGCTTCGCTTTCGTGCACGAATTCGCGACAATCAAACATTTCTGCAATGCCTTTTTTCTTTTGCAAAAAAATAAGCCTACCAACAATCCTAGCACGAAAATATCCTACCGAGAATGGGATGTGAAACGGAGTGGTTGGGACGTTTTTTTTTGTTTTGGTTATAGAGCTTTTCATCTTTCCTTTCTAGCCGAGTTTGGCAGCGTAACGCAATTAATAGCGTACTTTATTCAATGCCGTCCAGTCCAAGCACACTCTTACGGACGACCCTCTTAATTGGCAGTGATTTGTTGGGTACCTTTCGACTGCGTTTCACATCCCTTCGCAACGCAAAGTCTGCTATCTACACAGATGCTCTTAGCAAAGCTACCCGGTCGATGTCCGATTACTTACTGAGAGCGTAATGATCTTGTCGAACAGCATCACTGGTGGCATGTGAAAGTCGAACACAAAATACTGCACGGACGGCAGGATCACCATAAGACGACGAGGCGTTCAATGTAGTTAGTGTGCGGGGTCCAGGTCAAACCAAAAACACCAAAAAAGAAACAAAGTATGAAGAAAGATTGGGATCGTTAGGACACGCAGAAATCGCAGCTCAGCTGCGGAGCGGCGCCCTGAAGCAAGTTGTCGCTTATTACCTCGTTGTAGTACGGACAGTTGGTGCTCTCCTTAACGCTGGTGTACTTCTTCTGGTCGCCGACCTGAATGCATACCACCGGGTCCATATTCAGCCCCGGCAGCTGGCGCGCCTCGATGATAGTAACGCAAACCTGAAAGTCTTGCGACTTTAGGTGGTCGTTGCCTTTTGCCAGGCTCTTGATTCTAAGGAATGGCGCAATGGGAAAAAGGAAATGGACGTATTGTCAGATTAGCAAACCGTGTGCTGCGATACATAAATGCAATCCAATTAATCCATCAAATGGCCGTGCGGGGGAGAAGCCGCCACCGAGAGCAAAACAAAACAGAAGGGCACAGCCAAGCTGTCATCCACAGCCATAATCCGGCCACGGGAGAAAAATGTGCTTCAGAAAGCTGATGTCCGGAACCGTTCTGCATTGGGTTTACACTGTCCCGCTTCTTCGTTAGCGGTGAGCTATGCGCTACAGCAAGGAATTCGCATGAACTAAAACGATACAAGAAAAAAAAAAACAGAAATACGAACTCATCTCATGCCTGCACGAGACACTCGCAAAAGGTAGGCGAGCGGCGAAGCACACTTGTAGCAGCAATGCGAAACAAAAGCCAAATGTCCCTTTTTACTTGTGCGAGCCCACTCGGCTGCGTGTATGCGATGGGGCAATGATATTATATCTGCTCACTTGGAGCCAGCGTCGTACTAATTGAATAGGTCCATTACTGGTGCACAACAGCCGGACCGAAGCCGGCACCAGGGATGGTCGCTTCCGATTCCCCTTCAAAGGTCGCTCGCACGCTTTCTTCGTAATG
Source organism: Anopheles rivulorum (assembly GCA_018908115.1). Taxonomy (NCBI): domain Eukaryota; kingdom Metazoa; phylum Arthropoda; class Insecta; order Diptera; family Culicidae; genus Anopheles; species Anopheles rivulorum. The sequence goes on from CM032179.1 coordinate 1,514,976, forward strand.
GATTAATTGGGTGCTTCAGTGTGCGAGTAGCACGCCGCATTTTCCCAGCGCTGGGGCGCACAACTTTTCAACAAGCGCTTACTTCTTGAGCTTCTCATTAGCGGTTACATCTTCGCCATCGCTGGACGCGTTCGAGTGGGTGCTGCACGTTTGCGATACGGTCTCGCCCATCTTGCACGTGCCGTGCGTCGGGCTGTCCGACGGCAGACCGTGCTCGGCATCCCTCGGCATGACCGCTGGCCGCCCGGTCTGCTCGCCACCGTCCACCACATCCGGCTGGACGCGCGTGTAGTCCGAGTCGCCGATGAGCGATTTGCCCTCGTCCTCGGTACTGCTGGCGGTGCTTTCGCGCGACGACTGCCGCGATCGGCCCAGCCGCATAAAGTTGCGCACGGTGCGCAGCGTCACCTTTTTGTCGGCCAGCGAACGGGTCGGCCGGGTCGATGCCTCATTGTCCGAGGATGCGTGATCGGACGGTGCCGACGACGATTTCGATGGTGCGGCCCGTTCGCTCAGCCCGGCCGAACCGGACGACATGACGCGCTTGATGATGTTGGGCTTCCGTTCGCCACCGGTCGCACCGTTCCGTCCCGTTCGGCGCGTGGCAGCACCCGTCGTGCCGGATGATGACGCACCCGGCTCGGACGCTTTGCCCTGCGATATACTCTTTTCGAGGTTCGCGATGTTCTGCTCGATGTTCAGCAGCATCTGCTGGTCGTCGTCGATGCTCGATTGCTGGTGCAGCGAGTGTACGACCCGCGGCGAGTAGAAGTTACCCGACTCATCTTCCGGGCTTTGGTAGTACACGTCAAAGCTGACGAATGCCTGTAACAACGAAGAGAAACGCACTGACATTAATGGCCATGAATGTCAACAAGCTGCCCCCCCCAATTGCAATTGTTGTGTATTTTATCTGCACAACAACAACAACAACAACAACAAGAAGGAAAAGAACGGGAGCACGTTAAATGTCAATACTGTACTTGTGTTTAAAATAGGAAAGCAAAGGAAACAAAAACAAAAAACACGTAAAGTGCAATCGGTGCAATTAAGTGAAATGTTGTTTGCACGAGAGCTTCAAAGCAGGATAAACAATAATATGCCGTGCCCCAATTTGACCTTTCCACGAGATCATTTACGTTCGCCCAAACAGGGAAACAGCGGCGCAAAGCAATAAGTGCTGACAATCGAATGCCGTGCTAGGAAAAGCGCTATCAGTAAGGGAGCATCGCTTACATCGATCGGTTTGTTCGACAGGTCCACCAGCCGGTCCTCTATCCGCAGCCGGCCCTCGTGGATGAGCGCTAGTGGTGAGAATGGTGCGAAACGGAGTGTTCCGTAATTAGTATTAAATTATATTTCCACACCGTTGGCAGGACCGGTGTACGGGATGCGCATTCGGCACACATCCGGTCGATCCGTGCCATGCCCGTGCCTGGTGACAAACCGAGGTTACGACGGTGGTACACAAATTTAATTTACCTTGCGCCAGCATCACGAACCGGCCGATTATTTTGGTGCTGCTGGTGATGCTGCCCCGGCTGGATGCGGAACCGGAAGTGCCACCCGTACCGCCACCGATCGCCGTCTTGAGCAGGATCTTCGTTGTCTGCTGCCGCAGCTCGACCGTTATCGTTTCCGTCTCGTCGGCGGCCCGTGCCAGCGGCCAGATGAAGCTCTTCAAGTGAAAACGAAGCAATCGAAACAGGTGACATATAAGACGGAATCGTCGTTTTTGTTGCTGTTGTTGTTGTGGTCCCCGAATGGTTAATATACACATTTCCGTCCAAACTGGAGACGAAGCTTTTACACGCCATTGCGTCTCTCAGGACATCCGTAAAAAAAAAGAAAAGAAAAAGACATAGTTTGCATCTCGTTGCTACCTACCCCTTCCTAATGCTGTAATAAAGTCCGATGAAAGCTTTACACTAATTGCGATGAGTGTAAGCATTGGCAAGAAAATGCGTTAGTTGGGGCGAGGAAGAAGAAAAGCAACCGTACCGAATGGAGCAATAACTCACGGGCAAGCCTTCCCACGGCCGATTCCACCGCATAGACAAGGCGCCCGGTTTGCCGAAACCTTTGCAACACTTCGAATATGCTAATGAGGAAGCGTCGGTCGGTTCGGCACGGCAGTATAAATTATCTTCCTTTGCTGCAAGGACTCCCCCCCCCCCCGACACTGCCCAAAAAACCCGAAACCGTGCAGTGTGTGAAAAGTTTGCTAATTAATAATGCCAACCGCTTGATACGAGCCGTCCGGATCAGAGATCGAAAGGTTAAAACAACAGCATAAAACGATTGAGCGATAAATTGTTGTTATCGTACTTTCTTCTTCTTCTTCTTCTTCTTCTTTTTCTCTCTCTCTGTCTCTCTTTTGTGTCGTAGTACAAGCGACAACGGCAACAATAAGGAGCAACAATAACTATACAGCGTTCTTTCTCATGTTACAGTCGAACGGTGCGGGCAAAACGTCTATATGTTATGCGTTTGCAACTGTTAATCGATTCGACATCGTTAGTCGGATGTCACAGCGCTTTGCTTCCCCAGCGCAATTTCCCGCGAGAATTTCCCCCCGGTACAGCAGCAGCAGGGAGAAGCAAAACACAAGATAAGCCCGCACACGGTCACGTCAGTAATGTACTTGCCTGATTGACTTCGACGAGCTCGGCACCGCAGTTTAGCTCGGTGGTCGTATGGGCAACACCTGGGAAACAAAAAAGAAAAAAAAGAAAAAGACGACCGGAAAAAGCGTTGGAAGCGGATGTAATAATCGATCATTTAATGCCCGATAGCGTTGTGCTGTGGCAATCTCGCTCTCTTTCTCTCGCACTGTTTTATTTTATTTTTTACTTTTTTTTTTACGTCGTTGTTGTTGTTGGCCATTGCCATAATCTCTCTTACTTGTTGAATTTTCTACAGCAAACAGCCCTGTTGATTCAAACCGTAAGTCGGACCGAAAGTTTCGCACAGCGAGAAAGAGAGAGAGGGAGAGAGCGAGAGAGAGAGCGAGAAAAAGGCAAAAATAAACCAACTTTCCGTTCCCATAGGAGAACGTCGTGCTTATTTTATTTCTTTTCTGTCTTTGCTTTACACTTAAATAAACTTTCCAGCACAACGTATGGGGTGGGTGGCCTGGAATAACTCATGGGCAATGGATTCTTAGAAACTTACCACGAAATTCAACCCGCCCGAGCAGATTGGCTTTCGGCTTTGGCAGCTGAAACTTGTTAATTCGCACCGTCAGTGACATCTTGCCGAGTGATTCCGTTGGGTTTTCTCTTTCGTGTGTCTGTGTGTGTGAGCGTTTTTCCTCCTCCTCCTCCTCCTCCTTCTCCTTCTTCTTCTTCTTCTGCTTTTTCTCCTTTTTCACAAATCACACAATTTTTTTTTTGTTTGCAAACTAGTTGCGTAAAACGAACTACCGGGCCCGCTGATCGCACTAACTGTCCATGCTCGGTTGTGGTCGGTGCGTTTGCCGAGCCGCGTGTCTGGGTTGATTGGTCGTTGGTTCGGTTGATTGAGATTTCGGGCACCTGGCGTGATATGTTGCGGTGTTAGAGTTAAAGCTTTGTTACAGCACATCTAGCGACGGCATGCGTCGTGCGCATCCGTTAAACCGTAATGCGTACTGCTGGTGGTGTGGGATGTTCGGGAAGTTCTGCAATTTAGTTTGCCGTCGTTGCGCCTTTCGCCCCTTAATTGTACACCGAGCGCTTTAAGCTGTCTCCCCAATATCCGTCCGATTGGTGTAACGATTGGTCGCCGCTGTAATGAGCAAGAGATATAAATGCACTTTGGTGAGAATGTTCGCATTTGGAGCTAATTTTTACCAGCTAACAATTTAACCTTTTGCCCTACGAGTGCCATGCATATTTGCAGGGCAACATCAGCCGAACGGCTGGCGGCGGGTAAACCATTTAATGCCACACATTGACAGTCAGCCTGTTGCGAGAACCGACCCAAATTCCCCAAGAACTTTGGAACCCAAGCGGTGCTGATAAACGTGCGCCAAAATTCTACACACGTGTGCAGCAGCCCTGGCTCATATCGACCTTCATACATCGCATAAATCCTTCTCCACCGTACCCATGGCTACGAACGTGATTAAATCGTGCTTAGTGTGACACACACACACACACGCAC
>CM032179.1:1524564-1538016 GCA_018908115.1 Anopheles rivulorum
AAAAAAAAAACAAAGAAGAAAAATACGATCCCGGCAACCCATTGACGGTACACGGCCAAATGGCGAACGGTGACGATTTCTAAAATTACACTAGCCACGGAATAATGTGGAGAAATTGGTAACGCTTACCTGTTTGTCGGTAGCGGTGTTAACGATCCTTGTTGCGCTGCCGTTGTGTGCTTCCTTCTGCCTTACCACACTCACACCGTCCTGCGTCCTGGTTGGTTCGCGGGTGTGCGTGGTGCCTTAGTACCGTATACTGCTGCCACGGTCGTTTCATTTATTTATTTCCTCACACGCACTTAACTTCACCGTCACGCTAGTGTCGTAGTAGCGCAGCGTTTACTTCTGCGATGCGAGTTGACTTTATTTTCGTTTGTTTTGTTGTTGCTGTTGCTGTTGCTGTGTGTTTCGTTTCGTGAAGTTACTTTTCGCTAGTAGTGAAGTGTTGAAGTGTTTCGATGCAGTCCGCTCCGTGCAGTAGACGGACACGTGTCACCGCCGAACCCGCAAACGAACGAGCCGCACTTTGATTGATGCCTGCAACACCTGGTGCGTCACCTGCGCGCGTATGTACGGCGTGTGCATGTGTTGCGGTGGCGGGGGATGGGTGGTTTAATGTTTGTTTGGTGGCATCCAGCAACCGCCGACCGGTTGCTCCACAGCGGCCACGCACTGGCTGTCACCACACACTCGCCAGCGAAACAAAGCAATCGTCCATCGTTCGGTGGGGTCCTGTCGCGTGCGATGCGGCGATTGGTGCTGGTAGTAGTGACCCCCAGCAGCAGCAGCAGCAGCAGCAGCAGCAGCACGAGAGACCACAATCACGGCCAGCAGCGAGCAGGGTTGCCTAGAGAAAGCTTTCACCATAACCCGACCACTGACACGACGGGAAGCGTACGCCTGCTTTCGCGACCGCTTCAGTCAACGATTCACTCACGACTGCGAAACCGAACGACGGCAGCATAACGCGTCAGCTGCCGCGCTGCTTGGTTCGCAGCGCTTTGCGAGAGCCGAGAGCTGCTGCAGCCGAACGCGGTTCGCTCTCGCCTTGCACGGCGTGTCCTTATCATCCGCTACACAGATGCTGCCACTGCTGCTGCTACGGTCAGGAGAGCTTCCTGCGGGCAAAACGGGCTTCTTTGGGCTTCTTTGCGTCACGGCCAGCCCACACCAGCGTCCCGCGCTTCCGGAAGGATCGACAGTTCGATGCAAATGAGCAAGCACGTGCGTGACAGTTCTCAATAAAAATAAATGCTCCGACGCGCGGGCAACGAAACAAAAACGAAACAAAAAAAAAAAAACTACAAAAGACGAAGAGAAGGAAAAAAAAAACAAGGGCGCGGGAAAATTGAATACACACGGAATTGCCGCGCCACGGACGTGGCGTGCGTGAAAAGTAACTCCCTCACGCCCTGTGGAGACACAAGACACACACAAAAAAAAAGGGAGAAGAAAAAATTGGCCAGCACGCTTTGTGTTCACGGGTTGTTTGTGCGATGAAGCAACGCTAGCAGCAATTGAGTTGTAGAAATTTCGTCCAACTACACCGAAGGAAGCGCGGAACGAGGAACAGAAGAACCGGGGCGCGATTGTTGCGCCTGTACACGTGTACGGCTGGAAGGAACGGTCGTCTTCAACGCTTTGGAAATGGGAATAAATCAAAAACACCTGCCAGTCCGTTTGCTATCGTAGCGAGAGACCACGTACACCAAGGCGTTGCTTGGATGAGTAATAAGCTGATTTATTTAGCGAACGCCTGTTCGGACCCTGAAACAGTTTCCAGCTTCCGGTTGGCGCATCACGTGAACATGCTGCCCCCCTCCCCCCCTTTCCCCGTGCAGTCACACTGCCAGCAGACCCGTGAGTGGCCTGATCGCCAAACAGCACCGATAATGATGGCTTTGGTAGTGAACTAACCAGCACCACCACCACCAGAGCCTGTAGCGCAGCGAAATCAATCTTTGTCGTACGACAAAACCCCGGCTGCAAACCAAGGGTGAAGGAGGGAGGGAGGGAGGTGGGGGGAGAGGCATCCACGGGACGAGACGGTGCAAAATGTGGAAAAGTTGGAAAAATGGCACAAAATTTGCATATCTTTCCGGTGGCAGTGGCGTTATCTTTCCGGCGCGACAAATTTCACCCGGCTGAAATGGCCATCAACCGTCGCTAGTGCGCGCAAGGAATGGTTTTCCGTCAGGTTACGCTTGAGATGCCATTCGCAAGTAATTTGCCACCGCGCGAGCTGACGACGGCCTGTGTCTGCCTTCAAGGTTAGGTTGCCAGGCGGACGGTGAACGTGCCTTAAAAGTGTCGCAGCAAAACCCCGTAGCCGTAAAGCTCTGGGGGTTGCCGGGATTTAAAACTTTACCATTATTGACCCGCAACCAAACCGAACCGAAAACACCGAAACGGTGTGCACGAATGATGATGCGCAACCGGTTCGTTACGCAAATCAAGCAAAGAGGAAAACTACTGCTACTACTACTGCCTAAAACAGTCGACCTTAATTCTAAGCAGCAGAAACAAAAAACGCGTACACATTTTTCTTTTCCATTGACATTTGTTTAATGTTTTTTTCTGCTGCTTCGCTTACTTTTATAGTGTGTCTCTGTATGTGTGTGTGTGCGAGTGTATGTGTGTGTGTATGTGTGTGTGTAGGTCAACTTTATGGTCTCTTGATCAACAGGCAGCTAGAAGGTACAAGAGTAATCCACGCTCGTAAATCACTCACTTGTATATTCTTATAAAAATCCTCTTAATGTACATATTTTATGTGCCTCTTAGAAGAAAAAAAAAAAGGGGAAAGCCAAAAAACAACTTTCCAAGAGCCCGTGTTAGCCAGTCTGCTGCAAAACGCCTCCACGGCAGAAGGAAAACGAGCTTGGCTGCGAGGGCACGCACCGGGGTTCGATGGGTTGGAAAGAAAAGTGAATAAAAGCTCAACCGGTGGTTTCGCCCATATTTAAAATGGTTTTGATGGTGCGATTTTTTTTCCCCCTTTCCTTCTGTTTTATTCCTGTCTTCTTTGGCCAGTGGTTTTTTTTTTTTTTTTTAAATGGCACATTTAGCTGCAATGAATATTAAAAAGAAAAGAAAACCGAAACGGAAAAGAGATCTGCAGTGTAAGAAAGAAGAGAAAAAAAAACCGCCAAACACATTTGGCACCGACGGGACAGGACCTGCGAGGCCAAATTGACTGTGGAGCGAAATTCTAGCTTTAGTGCATAACTTAACTCTACCGTTGTAAGGTCTCGTCTTCTGTGCTCGCTTTACTTTACGCTTCCATTAAGTTCGCTTTTCTGGTGTGTTCTCCTTACTGCTCTATAAAACTTCCTCCTACCCAAACCGCGAACGAAAGCTCGAAACCTGGCCGTTTGGAGTTGCGATGCGTAAAATACCCTAGGTACAGGCGATTGCTCATGTTTATTGTTACTGTTTTGGTCGATGCTGGTACGGAAGTATGTTTAAACACACAGCTCTTCAAAGTGTCTATCCTAAAACGCTACCGATGCGTATGACAATTTATGCATTTTTTTTTATATCTATACATATATATATATATATATATATATGATACGGTAGTAATAATTTACCATCACATCCGAAATCTTCATCGTAAAATATTGGGTTTCCTTTCCTGCTTTGACGACTTCCTGCAGCTCGCTTAACCATACAAGTGTACATTAAGACGCTGCAATTACGCTCTTACAATAAATAGGTTCTCGAATGTTAGTAAAATAATTTAAAACGCTACACGCAACGTATCTAAGCTTACTGCTGAGCCGGGCTGAGCTGAAGTAGTGATACACGGAAGCGCGCACGCAAAGCGTCTAAAACCAAAGCAATATCCAGGGCGAAAAACGTATCTGCTACTGCTACGGAAGAGGATATCTATGGCATCGAGTCCGTATGTCCCGCACAAGGATACGTTTCCTTAGCGGAACGGTCATGAAAAGGTAAAGCAGTCCTATCGTTACGAGTCGTAGCTTACTATTAACGTTGTTTTTTTTTTTTATGAGGCACCCAGTATTAAAGGTCGGTGGATTGTAGTCGATCGGATCGCCGCTGGAACAGCACACGCCGGTACTTGGCACCGCCCGGGAAGATGTGCCCGAGCTTTATTTCGATTGCCCGTATCGCTAGCAGCGTCATGTCCGGCAGGAAGGCCGCTATCAGTATCACAATGCTGAGTGCCCAGAACGTCAACGACGAGAGCAAGTTGTTGTACACGTGCAGCATGGATTGATCGTAGTTGCTAAAATATACATATTTTTTAAATTTAATTTTCATTCTTTTAATTTTAATTTTTTTAATTTAATTTAATTTAATTATAATTTTAATAAAAAATTTAAAATATATATTTTTTAAATTGAATCATTTGTACATGGAAATATTAGAACATTGGGAGCGCAAGGTTTTCATAGTTCATAACTGGGCATGCAAGTTCAAGTTGTAAAGATGCAACCATTTGTGGATAGTTTTCAAGATGGATTACTTGAGAACTGAGCATTCTGTTTCTTCTGTAAAATGAATTCGATCTATAATATAAATTAACGTTCCTTTGAATGGTAAAACATAACGCTCTACACCTACTAAGATTAACAAACACGCCAACTGTCACATACCAAAAACCAGCGCATGCTTTGGATACATTCCTAGCACAGTTTGCAAGGCGAAGTGAATATTGCAACTTCTAAAGCATCCAGAAATGGTTACCAACAACTTTGCCACTTAACAAAAACACACACAAAAAAAGAATATAGTATTCTAAGCGTAACGAACGATACTTACATGTCCAGCAGGTTATACACGAAGGTGGACCCCATAAAGGCAAAGATCGACAGCAGTACGGTAGCAATAAATACGTACGATTTGTAGATCGATTCAAGCAACAGCTTCAGATTGACGAGCACAACCACGTTGTGTATGAGTATGGTGCCGAAGCAGGGAAAGCTAGCCGTCGCCGGCCAGTACGAGTATACGGCCGGGTTTCCGATCCATTTGGCGTACGTGAAGAAATAGATGATCGAGAAGTGGTAGATACCAAGCAGCATCCAGCCGATAAAGTATTTCCACGCATATTGCTTATTGCCTGCTACCCTTTGATAAAGCGAGGGTATTCTGTGGAGGGTGAAGCGAAAGATCAGACGGAGATAGCCAACATTTACAACACTAGGCGTGGCAGAGTGTGTGCAATACAGCGATGTACTCACTTAAGTAGCGTCTGCTCTTGGTACGGCTTTTCTGTCAGTGCCAGCACCAGCACCGGGATGGCGGTGTACACCACGTTGTAGAGCGTGAGAAACACCGAATCGTACACCGACTGGTTGGAGAAGAAGCTGTGTATCTGGAAGTACAGCTGGATGCCCATGAACACGAGGTTTTTGTAGAAGAAGTACAGCACCAGCACGGCAAGCCGCGTGCTGAAGTAGTGGCCGTGCACGAGCAGCAGCTTCTTCAGCATGCAGAACTTGGCAAACGCGTAATCGGCACAACGGGCGGCCTGGCGCCCTTCGCGACCCACGATACCGAGACCGACGTGCGCCTCCTGTATCATCGACACGTCGTTCGCACCGTCCCCGATCGCAGCCGTCACCGGTGCACTGTCCGACGTCTTCATCAGCTGCACCACCTCGCTTTTCTGCAGCGGGCTCAGCCGGCAGCACAGTACCGCGCAGCACCGTTCGCTCACATCGCGGAACTGCTCGCGGTGGTTCTCGAGCGCGATCTTCAGGCTGGCACCGTCGATCAGCAGCGACAGCGGCTGGTCACGCTTGCGGAACATCTCCAGCGCAAGCGTGTCGAGATGCTGCTGCAAGCACTCCGACGTCCGACAGTCGGTGATGAAGTAGCGTGCCGAATCGTACGGTATGTGCCCGCAGCTGAGCGCAATGTTCAGCGCGGTTTCGACCTTGTCGCCGGTCAGCACCCACACCCGGATGCCAGCCTCGCCGAGCGACACCAGCGTATTGTGCACGTCGTCCTGCAAGGCATCCTCGACCGCGGTTGCACCGAGCAGCTCCAAGTTCGTCTCCACGCGTCGCTGGCAGGCCTCGACCAGCTCCGCCCGGTCCACTAGCGAGCTGCCCGCCTCTATCAGCTCGTCACTGAACGTGCGGAACTCCTGGTCGGACAGCCGGCGCCGGGCCACGGCCAGCGTACGCAGCCCGAGCTTCGCAAACTCGTCAATGTGCTGCTGGGTCGTCTCGATCAGCGGCGAACGGGCGCACAGCGGCAGGACGTGGCTTTCCGCACCCTTGGTGTACAGCCAGATCTGGCCGTGCGTGTCCCGGACGATGATGCTCATGCGCTTCCGGTCGGAGGTAAATTCCAGCACCGCCAGCCGCTCGTACTGGACCACCTCCTCGTCCGGTATCTCGCCGTGCCGCGACCGTACGTTAGCGCGCACGCACGATCGCCGCAGCCGGATCTGCATCTGGTCGCCATCGTCACCAATGTACACCAGCCCCATGCGTGCGCACGCCTCCACCAGCGCCTTCTCGTCCGGGCTCGACGCTTGGTAGTCCATCTTGCTGCAAGGGAAGGTGGAACGGTGGCAACATCAACAACGGCAAACACGCCCACTGCGCCACCAATGGAGACGCCTGGTGCTTGCTGCACCGACTTACCGTATGAACGAGTCGACCTCGCGCTGCCGCAGATGCGACTCCTGTCGCTGTATCAGTGCCGATTCGTTGTACGCGGGCGCCGCGTACGATTCCCTGTTCGAGCGGGACACATAGGAGCCACGGTTGCGGCGCAATGTTACCACCGGGCGCGGCAGCACACCGGCATCGGTAACCGCTACCGTGTAGCTCTTGGGTCGGTTCACACCGAACGGTACGTGCGACTGTGTGCGGCGATGGCCGAGCTGCTTCGTATCGCCGGGCGACAGCACCGCCGGCTTCTCCTCGTACGCCGATATGGTGCGCTTCAGCTCGGGAAGCATTTCCGGCAGCTGGATGTTGCCGTTGCTGCCGCTGTGGTTCTGCTGCGCGATGAAGCTCGTCTCATGCGTCTCGTACATGCTCTGGGGACGTGACGCGATCGGCGTTTGCTCCGTACGGCTGCTGCTGCCAAGAAACTCCGTGCTCGTCGTTCGCCGACTATTGCGTACGGACGATGCATGGGCGGTTGATGCCGATCCTGCATCCGCGGCTGGCCCATCGCCGGACACAAACGATTCCTCCTCCAGCAGCACGTCACTGCCCTCCTCCTTTATCGGATCGTTCGTGTGCTCCTCTTCCGATTCCTTCGTGTAGTCACCGGCAACCTGTACCGTGTGGCACACGGCCAACGCTTCAAAGAAATCGTACACCGGACTCTGGACGAAAGCAAAAGAGAAAGAACAAAAACAAGGCTTCTTAACGCTAACGCTCCACCAAGCCGAGCAAAGCAAGTCACCAACGGGACACTGTGGCTCACCGGCAGCTCGTTGATTTTCAGTGCCCTGCTCCGGTCGGTCTGCTTCAAGCGGCGACCCTGCTGCTCGTACTTGTGCCCATTGATCGAGCACTGCTGGAATATCATGATGTTCTTCGTGAGCGTGCCGGTTTTGTCGGAGAAGAGCAGCGACACCTGGCCGAGCTCCTCGTTAATGTCCGAGGTGTTCACTATGCACGGCTGGTCCGTCTCCTCGNCAAGTCACCAACGGGACACTGTGGCTCACCGGCAGCTCGTTGATTTTCAGTGCCCTGCTCCGGTCGGTCTGCTTCAAGCGGCGACCCTGCTGCTCGTACTTGTGCCCATTGATCGAGCACTGCTGGAATATCATGATGTTCTTCGTGAGCGTGCCGGTTTTGTCGGAGAAGAGCAGCGACACCTGGCCGAGCTCCTCGTTAATGTCCGAGGTGTTCACTATGCACGGCTGGTCCGTCTCCTCGTCGTACAGGTCCGGGTCCCACTCGAGGTAGAACCCGCCGAGAAACTTGGCCATCTCGATCGTGACGTACAGCGAGATCGGTATCAGGTAGTTGAACAGTATGAGAAACGAGAAGTAGTCCTGCAGGAACTGTGACACGCGATAGTTCGACAGTATCTCGCCCAGGTACACGTTGTGCTGCGTCCGGTACTCGTCGTTGTAGCGCTTGAGAAAGTAGCTGACCGTGACGATCACGACCAGCAGCACCAGAAAGAACACCAGATACTTGTTGACGTATCGCTCGCTGGAGCTCATCTTGCTCGTCGTCATGCGGCTGTTCAGCGCCAGCTTCGTCTGCTGCCCGGTGTAGACGGCACAGCCGATCGCCCACTCCGTGTTGCGTATCCGGCTGCCACGCAGCAGCAAATTTTCCGTTGCCAGCGGTAGCACGCTGTGCTCACCGCCGGTCACATACACGTCCGCCAGCTCGATACGCCCATTGAAGCTGTACAGATCGGTGTTCGGCCGCTCGTACTCGATCCGCCCGATCGTCTGCAGCCGCTCGGGCGGTACACACGGTACGCCCTTCGGTGCGGCCATTGTCTTCAGGTTCGTCTCCCCATCGAGGTTCGCCGTGGTCACGTAACACCGGCCATGCTCGTCGGAGCTCTGCAGCAGCACCACATCGCACGGTATGTCGCAGTCGCGCGACATCAGCACGATGTCGCCGCGGCGTATGTCCTGGCAACGGATGTCGACCGTTTCGCCGCCCCGAATTACCGTCACCGGTGAGAAGTTTACCATATTGTCCGCCCGGTAGCGGAGAAAGCTTTCGTACCCCTGCTTTGCCGCGGTCACCGCTATCACAAACACTAGTGGCACCAGTGACGTCATCGGCGATACTGGGCTATCTGTAAATGGGGGTGGAAAGGGGGGGAGGGGGGTGGAGTGGTGGTGGTGATTGGGGAAATGGGCAAGACAACGGCGTTACCACGGGCCCGAAAGTGATTGGGGCACGCTTATCACTCACCTATCACTATCGATATGACGGTCATGAAAAGGAAGTACAGGTTAGCGATGCGACGAAACTGCTCGAACAGATTGAGCGGCAGAAAGGTAAGCAGCGTATATTTGGTCGACTTGATGCGGTTCGTCTCGCCCGACTGTTTCTCATCCTGCACATCGCACCCCACCTTCACGCTCAGTGACTCCGATTCCTGTGACGCTCGGTTACCCTGCAAAGTGCGCAAAAAGGAAACACACACCATTTTAGCACAAGTTGTATTAAGCATAGTTTGGCTGCCATGTCTGCTACTAGCCCGTCTACTACAGGTAGCTGCGATGAGATACACCAAAACACCTATACAGCACGAAATGTGTATCGTCAGGAACGATCAAGATACTGCGCCAATGCGCTAGAAATGGCATTCGGCCGATGTCGCGAGTCAAAACAGAAAAAAAAAAACAAAACAACATATAATTAACTCGGGCCGACCGCGGCAGTAGCCAATACACTCCAAAACGGCTTTCCAACGCACAGTGATTCATCATTTAATGGCGTAAGCTTTTACTTCTTTCTACCACAGCCCTTTGGTTGCAGTCTTCGCTTGCTGTCGCCTTGCCGCGTTGTGAAGCGTTACGTTAGGGTCATAAAATTNTACTGGGCTATCTGTAAATGGGGGTGGAAAGGGGGGGAGGGGGGTGGAGTGGTGGTGGTGATTGGGGAAATGGGCAAGACAACGGCGTTACCACGGGCCCGAAAGTGATTGGGGCACGCTTATCACTCACCTATCACTATCGATATGACGGTCATGAAAAGGAAGTACAGGTTAGCGATGCGACGAAACTGCTCGAACAGATTGAGCGGCAGAAAGGTAAGCAGCGTATATTTGGTCGACTTGATGCGGTTCGTCTCGCCCGACTGTTTCTCATCCTGCACATCGCACCCCACCTTCACGCTCAGTGACTCCGATTCCTGTGACGCTCGGTTACCCTGCAAAGTGCGCAAAAAGGAAACACACACCATTTTAGCACAAGTCGTATTAAGCATAGTTTGGCTGCCATGTCTGCTACTAGCCCGTCTACTACAGGTAGCTGCGATGAGATACACCAAAACACCTACACAGCACGAAATGTGTATCGTCAGGAACGATCCAGATACTTGCCAATGCGCTAGAAATGGCATTCGGCCGATGTCGCGAGTCAAAGCAGAAAAAACAAAACAACATATAATTAACTCGGGCCGACCGCGGCAGTAGCCAATACACTCCAAAACGGCTTTCCAACGCACAGTGATTCATCATTTAATGGCGTAAGCTTTTACTTCTTCGTACCACAGCCCTTTGGTTGCAGTCTTCGCTTGCTGTCGCCTTGCCGCGTTGTAAAGCGTTACGTTAGGGTCATAAAATTATTATCTCATTGAGCGGCCCAATACTTGCAAAACGATATTCGGTATGCAAACGGTGTCAGTGGTGCACAACTCCATTCATTCATGCATTCGCCTTGTTGATTGGATTTCGCGCATTATATTTATTAGACTAGAAGGTAATGCATTCCATAGAAATATATATATATATATATGGATTCAATCAACGTGATTGATTGTGTTGCTCTATACCGTACCTTTCTACCGTATATCGTAGACGTGTTTTGTGAGCGTTTTATCATTATCGACTTAGTTCGAGCAACACATTATAACGTTAGTTCTTATCATGTGTTTTATCGACCCCGTTAAACGGCTCTCGCATGGTATCGTAACGCGTCCACGCTATAAAAGCGCCAACCAAAGGTAATATTAACCGATATTAAATGGCAAGTGCAACCGTCGTACCCGCCTTTGCCACAGCCATTGCTTTAAATTTCATCTGCTCTAAAGCTCTCCGGGGACACACAGCCGTGTGTGCCAATCATATTCCACCCAATCCCTTATGTCAACGCCAAACGGTTTCGGGTCCCTTTGGGGATGTGAGATGCGTGCCCGCCCGTCTGCCGAACCGGTCTGCCATGGTGCACACACATACAAAGGAAGGGGGAAAGGGGGGAGAGGGGGGAGGGGGGGGAGGCTGGTTAGTTTATTGGTCCTGGCGCTGGTGCGGTTATGTTGTTGTTGTATTGTTTCGTTTTATGCTTCCTTTCATAAAACGCTATACTACTTCGCTTTGCGCAAGTGATTGCTTTTGCAAAGCGTATACTTTTGTCACGGTGTAGTTGCGGTGAAGCAAATATAATGCACACAACATTAAAAGAGCATTAAAAGAAAAGAAAAGAAAAAAAATACAAGGAAGAAAGAAAGCGTGCAATGCAACCTGGAACGAGACCAATACAGCTTTTAATAGCGCGCAGAGCACGGGAAAGCACAACACCCGGATTGCTTCATTCTCATCGCCCAATCCCATACCTACTACTCTCCACACGCATTCCGTCATTCATTCGAAACATAAAAATGCATGTTCTTCTCTAAAACCGCTTCCAACCTCCCCCTCACGCACCCAGCCCATTAGAGCAATTGTGCATTTTATTTTTTTAACGCTTTCGCCATCGATTATTGGCTGGCACAGTTGTTGCACACGGTGTGCAATTAGTTGGCACAAATGCTTATCTCGAACTTAGAAGCATAAAAAAAAATACGGGAGCAACAAACTTCCGTGTATGCACACGACCCCGTTTCCCGTGTCCCGTGTCGAAACCGTCGCGACCGAAAACCCATAAAGCCCCCCGGTGGTCTTAAGTCTAGCAGTGCGCGCAACACTCCGGTCACCGTATGCAGATATGTAGCGCGAAGGAAAGAAAGAACAAAACCCTGCCAACACGCCACACACTTGCGCGTGCAACAGAAGCGATGATTAGTGGTGTGTGGGGCAGAGGCGTGCACGAAAGTGTACACAGGACGTCTTTGCGACTGGCTCGAACGATCGTAAAGACGGGCGCGACGCTTGCTAGCGTCTTCTTCCATTGTCCACGCGCTATCGTTACCAGACATTTTTTTTTTTTTTTTTTGCAATTTCCTCAATCCTTTGTTAATGGAGTCGGTCACATTGGCACAGATTTTGATGGTAGTAGATGGTGAAAGGTGATTTCCATGGAAACGAAAATACGGAAATCCGTACACAGCGGTGCCGTCATCCGCTGGCCGGCCGGACGTTTTCAAAACGCGAACGATAGCAGGAAGCTTCTGTATCACACGATCCTGGGGCGGTTAAGCGGCAGCCTACCGTGCTCACCGGGTTACGTATATAACTTACCTTGAACAGGCAAAGGAACGCAAAACAGCGCGACCAACGATAGGAACGCTTCGGTTTGGGCTCCTCCTCGGGCTCGACCGTGTTCGCAAGTGTTTCAAACTCGGACAGCATGGCGATAATGTGTGCGTTGATGTATTGAGGCGACTATCTTAGTTGTCGCGGATACACTTGATACGTTTCCCCGGCGTATTGAAGTTTTTGATCGGTGGCCGGATAGATAAACGTTGGCACGTACTCTGAATGGAAGTGTTGGACTTCCTCCTTTTGATTGATGTCCACTGACCGAGTGGTACGTTTTGAGGTTATTTGCGTGTATTTTTGTGTTTTGCGTTTTTTTAACTGGATCGATTGGATTGCTATGTTTTGTTTTTCGATGCTTTTCTCTCACAGATCACTGTCCTTTCCATGTGGAACAAAACCAAAATCCCCTTAAGGAAACACCCGAGGCCGAGCGTAATGTTGCGCCCGAGGCGTCCACTAAACCGTATTAATCGCGCACACTTCAACACGTCCGGCAACGGGCACAAAACTGGCGTCGGGAATAAGTGACACCTTGATTGTGGGATTGTGCTGCTACTGTTGCTGCTGCAAAAAAAAAACCGATCTCAGTAGACACTGCAAACACAGCGGCCGTGTGTAGTATGACGCTGGATTGACAATTAGCAACTACACCGCGGCACAATGGCCGATTTGTAGCTGCTCACGGTGTTCACACTTGCACGCGACTACTTCGGTACACCGCCACCGAAACGCGTCGGCCCACACACACACACACACACACACACACTGCACACACACACGGCAGCAGGACCGCGTATTACACACTTTCCGCGACCACACGGGCTTAGAACCGAGCAAAACAAAACAAAACAAAAAAAAAAGGCAACTTCTCCTGTCTTGAAGATCTTTCCGCGCAACATGCACGCTCGCCGCGACGATTGTCGCGGGCCACTTGACGCACACTTTTTCCAGCGGATGCGGCCTACTGTTTCCGGCACACCGAAGCTAGAGAACACCCAACGCGAGGCAGAACGCCTCTTGCTAAACACTGCGACGCCAGCAACGTGCGGAGCGCATCCAGCTTAGACCGTGTGCAGATTGCGAATAGTTACGCGCAAGCCGCTAAACACCAAGTGTACTAGCTGCTTTCCTGCTCTCGCTACCACGCACACAGCCGCACACACGCTCGACGCACACAAGCTCGCGCCGAGCAATCCTTACGCGATAGGCGGCCCGTCGCCAACGCCTTTGTCACCGGTGGAATGTGATTTTCACGCTAAAGAATATCACCGTGGTGGTAGGTAATGCACACAGCTGCTGCGCTCGTGGAAAGCAACGACCTACACC
>CM032179.1:1563885-1646735 GCA_018908115.1 Anopheles rivulorum
GTCATGCCGGCCATCAAATGGCTTACTAGACTATTAAATACCACGTAGTTGCATAGTCAGTGCTCACTACGGGGGAACGGTCCGGATGGGATTTGAACCCGGTCCGGTCGTGGTAGGGACTAGCGCCGTTTCCAAATACACCACCGAGCCGCCCTAAGTCATCCCGTTTATTTTACTTATTTTTGCGCGATGTAATCAAGTATGTTCGCGCTATCGTGTGTCCTTTGTGGAAATCCTGTATCCCTCGCGAAGCATTCATTATTACGTTCGTAAATTCGTTGCTTACCACGTTGATTTGTTTCGTCCTTTGTTCGGTTTTGATTTTTCTTTCCCTTTACTTATTCCTTCCCTTTGTTAACTTCCTCGCTTGATCTACTGCACACCGACACACATCAAGGGAAGTACAAAAATCGAATTGCAGTTATACGGAATGGTGAATAAAATTTGCCAGCAACTATTCTCCCACAACACATGTGTCGTTTATGTCATCATGCTTGGTCGCAGTCGCACTTTTAGGCGCACGAGATAAAGCTTCATTCGTTCGGCACGCAAATGGATTCTATATAACGAAAATTGGAGCATTTTTATTGTGACGAACGAAATGTTGATTAATAGTGATCCAAAGATCCTAGAAACTAAATAACGTAACCAAGCGAATCCAGCAAATCCGGTACGTTAGTGCCGGTACCGTTTGCAAAACGTCGTAAAAAAAACCAGATATTCTAAACAATCTCGTCACAATTACCTTACACGCCTGGAAAGCGCGGCGTCTAACTTAACGGCAAGGTAAGTAAAGTTTCAACCGAACCAAGCTAAACGGGGTTTTTTGTTGTTGTTGTTGTTGTTGTATAAAAAGAAGAAGGACTCATGCACATGTTAGATACGGCCTTCTGCATGTAGCAACCGTAACGCGGATGGCAAGGCTGCATATCGGCATGCGGTGGCATGCCTACTGGCCACGGAAGACGAGGAAACTATACGAGCTACAGCTAAAGTTGGAGCAATTTGCCGACGGTGGCCGGTTGGACTATGAGGTAAGGCTCGCGACATTGGCAAGTAATCTGTGACTGTGCAAAGAAGAAAGAGGAGAGAGAGAAAAAAAACCCTTCATTAGCTTAATCCTACGAGCATTATTGTGCAGTGTCGGACCGGTTCACACCTACCTGTTTGACTAGATGGCAATCGTGGACTTCTTGGTGGTCTTGGTGGACTTGGTCTAGTCAGGTGCGACCCTACTTCTTCATGGCGTACGATTTGCTGCTTTTCGCCTGTATGATGCGCGATATGTAGGGCGTACGGGTGTCCACGTAACCGAGGCTGCTGCCCTCACCATCGTCGTCCTCGTCGTCGTCGTCGTCGTCGTCCCCGTACCGGCGTCTGCCGACCGTGGCCACCTTCGCCAGCTCCATCTCATGCTCCATGTCCAACTCGTCGCCACCCGCATGCGGATTGGTATTGCTCGTGACAGCGCCACTGCGCTTGTATTGCCGCTCCATGCTGCCCCTAGCGGTGTATTCCTTCTTCCGGTAAAGCCCACCACGACCGATCGCGCTCTGATGTGGCAAACTGTCCCCGTCCGGATCCGATCGCTTCGTTTCACCCTGCGTAAGACGTAAAAAATTGTAACAATTGCATGAAAAAAACAACCGCCAACGAAGTGTGCCGCCACTAGTGGCAAAATTGTGGCATAAGCCGCCTGGTAAACGTAAGTCACTCAGTTCACCAAAAATGCTTAGAGTAGCTTTGAAGACAATTCTATTCCTTCCAAACTACCCACGAATTGATGCTTTTTGCAATCAAGTAAAAAAAAAACAGAGCATTACGTGACGTACCGTCGAGTCCTGCTCGCCATCACCGTCGTTCGCCGGATGATGCTGATCGGGATGGTTCTCCATCGAGAACAGGCGCAACTGGTGCCGTATGGAGGCTTTCTCGCGCGCCCGCTTCTTCTGGAACTCTTCCTCGACGCGCCGCATCGCTTCCAGCTCGCTCAACCGCATCGCCTCCTTGATTTCGGCCTCGCGGGACAACTTTTCCGCGACACGGCGCTTCTCGATCTGGCGTATCGTGCTCTGGAACGTGAACCGGTGGTTCCGGCGGTTGGAAAGCTTTACCGGGAAGCTTTCCAGCTCACCGTTGGGCGCTGGTGCGCTGCTCGCCGCCACCGGCACCGGATCCTGCAGGTTTTCCTTGCCGTTTGCGGTCCGTTGCGCTGGTGCGGCCGAGCCGGCCGCTGGTGGCACCGGTTTGTCCGGCCGCCGCTCCGTACCGTTCTGGTTGTGGTAGCTTTTGCGATTGTTGTTCTCATCCTGCTTGCTGCTTTTGTCGGCCGTGTGTGCGTGTAGCTTGGTCGGTTCCTTCGGCAGGTACATCATGTGCTTCCCGCTGACGAGATACCCGATGGAGCTGTGCTTGTTCTGGGCGATCGTCCCGATCGACGCGGTCGCACCACAGGCGGTGTCCGCACTGTCACGCTCGCGGCCATCGGGCAGCAGCAGCTTGGAGCGTTTCTCCGGTCCACTGCCAGGGCCCGTGCCACCGCCGGTCAGCTTCGTGTCTAAGCGGCCGAGAAACCAGTTGCTGTCGTTGGAATCCAGCTGGCCGCTACCGTTGTCGTCGTGCTTGAACGCACCCGAGACCGATTTGCGAAACTTTTGCAAACTATTAAACACGTGTTTCTCCACCTGTAATGCAAGAGTGCATGCGTGTTAGCTGCATTGCACGCAAACGTTCGCGACCTTTCGCGTCCCCGAGGCTTACCTTTTCATCTGCCGACTCGACGTTGTAGATGGATAGATGGTTTTCGCGCGGTAACGATAGGCTAAAGAGATGGCCCTTGGTGGAAAAATCGGGCCGTGCGTCACCGTTTACCCGGGCGACACCGTCCTCGATCTGATGGCGCCGCGCCGACTCCACACCACCACTCATCGCTACATCCTCCTCCTCCACCTCCTGTTCGTCCTCTTCGTCCTCGTCCTCGTCCTCGTCGTCGTCCAGATCTTGCTGTGGCGTCCAGGGCATCAGCAGCAGGGCGCTGGAGGACCAGCCACCGTTCATCACGGTACCGGCACCGGTACCGGTACCGTGCACCTTGTGCAGCTGCGTCCCACTTTCCGGGCTGGTATCACCCGCCCGTTCCTCCTTCCCACTGGATGCGAGCAGTGCGTCCTGCCCAATGTCCGCCAGTATGCCGGCATCGCCCGATATTCCGCTGTCGCCGCTCTTGTTGTCTTGCAGCCCCGGTACCGGTTCGCGGTAAACACGCTGAATGCGATCCTCCGGCACATCCAGCTCCTGGTCGAGACCGCGCAGGAAGGACTTCTTCTCACCGCCGGCCGTGCCACCGTGCCCGTCGGCCGGTGCGTCCCGGCAGAACTCATCCTCCGTCGTTAGCAGGCGCCAGGCAGCGGCCGGACTGAACCGCGGTATGTCGAACTGCTTGCGGGGCAAGGTTGGCCGCAGCTTGAGCGCGATCTCCTGCTGCCCGGGACCGTCCGCATCATCCCAGGTGCTGGCGGCACCGGTGCGCACATCCGCCTCGGACGAGGCGACCGAATCGGACGAACGGAACCGGCTGCTGTTCAGCAGGCTGGCCGCGAACTGATCGATCAGCTCCATCTGCGTGTGGCCAATCTCCTCCACGGACTGCCCATCGATGTCCTGCTGCGGTCGGGGCTGCTCCCGACGCGCCTCACACTCACGCTCACTGTCCTCGCTGTCGTCTGCCCGCGACTCGGGCACGAACGCCGGTGACGCACGCTTGGTGCCGGAAAACCTGCGCGGCGCGTCCGTCGGGTGACGATCGTCCCGCATACCGAAGTAGAAGCTCGTTTTCGGCGGTGGCGGAGGCGGTGGAGGTGTCGGCGGTGGGGGCGAGTCGCGTGCATCCTGCTTTCCGTCCGCCTTGGTGCCGGCACACTGTTCCGATTCGCTCGGCGGTTCGACGTTAATTACCAACGCGTTGTTTGATGTTGTTTTCGATTTGCCACCACTGACAGTTGGCAACAGTGAGAAGCGTGTATTGGTTTGTTCGCTGGTCGCAACACCACTACCACCACCACTAGCACCAGCAGCGCCAACAGCGATTCGCTGCTGTTTCGGCTGCCCGGTGAGCGGTGACGTGCCGTTGTTAGTAGTGTCCGTGCTGCCCGTTTTTCGTCTCGTTGCCAGCTGCAACTCCTTCTGGAAGTCGGTAATGGCGGCGGTCGCCGCAGACGACTGTTTGCGCTGCGCTTCGGCAAGCGCTTGCTTGCGCTGGTAGCTTTCCGCTGCCGTCCCTATCTGCTGGCGTGCCTTTGCATCTGTCCGGTTGGTGGCAGGAGCCGACGGTTTGAGCGGTGCATCCTGCTCGAGGTAGCTCTTCACGATCGATTTGCGACGCGACAGCGGCGGCGACATGGTTGGCTTGGTGGCCGGGCGCGGCTCTGTTTCGCGCTGCCGTTCCAACCCGAGCAAGCCGGCGTCGAACGTTTTTTCGCGCCGGAAGAAGGACACCGGATTCGGGCGGGGCGATAGGTGATCGAGGACCGTCTTGAGCTTTTCGTCGTCGGGCGACCCACCGTCGTTGCGGTGCACGTGCCCAACCACGTGCGGTGCGGTGCCGTTCGGCTGCAGCGGGACAGCCGCACGCAGGAACCCGCCGGCGGGCCCGTTCGATGGACCGTGCTTGCCGGGGAATTTGGCATCCGACGCTTCCGGCAGCTTCGCGATCGTGGGCGTTTTCTTCGTTTCGGCACGCGTCTTGAACAGGCGCAGTTTGCGTGTGGCAGCCACGTTAAAGCTACCATCGCTGGACGATGGCAATGTGGAGGTGTTTGCATCCGAGCCCGGTTTGCGCATGGGCGAGTAGGCGATGATGCGTTGCCGCTCCACGTCCTTGTTCGAATCACGCTAAAAGACCGAAAGAAAAAGAAAACAACAAATTTATTGTTTGTTTTTCATTGGTTGAATGCAGAGTCGAAATTGTGGTTCCGGTTTTAAATCAGGAGTCATATCAAGAGTCGAATGCAGATTTAAATTTTGAAGTCGAACCTGAAGTGGAGTCCGAAGTTGAAGTCAGAGTAGAATCCAGAGTTGAATTCAAAGTTGAATGACGAATCGAACCGAGGGTTTAACGCTAGAGGGGCCAAGTGTTTTAAGCATTTTTTAAACAGTCATTTTACGAGTAATTACCAAGCGTTAGATTCATTTCCATCATTTTTTGTCGTTCGTACTACCGAAAAAAAATATCTATAAGTCAGGTCCCACCTACGGCAGCACCGTATTAACCTCGCCATTGCATGCGGAGACGACTCCGAAATATCTGCTCGATGATTAGAAAACCGACAGCGACTAAGTATAAACTTTACCCATCACTGGTGCGCTTACCTTGTCCATTACTGGTGGTACCGGTGCCTTCTTTTTGTTCTTGCCTTTCATAATTTTCGACTGCGCCATTTTGGGGTTCCGTGATCCACCGGCAGCCTGCTCCGGTTGTTGCCCATTGCGTGGCACCAGCGATAAGCGTAGATCCGGCTCGGAACCGAACCGCTTCCGGTGGTTGAGCGATTCTGCGCCATTGCCGGCTTCACCGTATCGTGCCGCCTGTCTGCCGCCCCTGTCTGTTGGGCCACCCCTAGCGCTCTCGTCTTCGTGACCGTACGCGTACCCATTGCGTGTGCGGTTGCCACCAACACCACCAACACCAGACGACAGTCCCGGGGGCATCAGGTTTAGCTGTGTGCGTGACCGCTGCATCAACATACGGGGCGGCTGTAGTGAGCTCAGCTCGAGATCCTCGTCGCACTCGCTGAAGCTCGCAGGTTGCTGCTGCTGCTGCTGCTGGTGCTGGTGCTGTTGGTACGTTGGCGACGAGATGCTTTTCGAGCGTTGCAGTGCTTGGTTGTTCTTGCTGATGGTGCCACCCGCATGCAGAATGCTACCGTTGTTGGTGGATCGCAGCTTCGCTACCTTGCCCGGTATGTCCGGCAGCACCTTGATCTGTTGCTGCTGCTCATGATCGCGCCCGGCACTGCGCCGGTGATGGTCACGCTGGTACGAATCCATCCAGGAAGCGGACATACCACTAGCCGGCTCACCGCGCATCGCATCGTGATAACGCTGGTGATGATGATGGTAGCCCGGATGATGATGGTAACCCTCCTCGTATCCCGACAGCCCACTCATGCTGCCCGAGTTGCCCATCCTGTGCTTGTTACTAGTACACGTTCGTCTCGCTTGCCGACTGGCTGATGCTGATGGTTAGCTCGCTGCCGAAAACGTAAGCTGCACTGCATCACCAGCCTCACTCAGCTGCTGTTGAACGACTCCTCTGCCTCTGGTTACTCAGCTTGCGCGTATGAGCGGTATGGATGAACGTCTGCCTCTGAGAAGCCCGACGAACATATGTCATCGCTGACGCTGAAAGTGAAAGCCAATGGAAACGCACCGACACATGAGCATAGCTTATTGGCTTCGGTCGTTTATGCCGATCTCGCAACAGGTAGATGCACTAAACTAAAGACAGTACATGTTACATACGCGGCAAGAAGCATAACTTGATAAAGCTGCAGAAGTAAAGAGAGAAAGTAATTGGCCAAGATACAGTTGCAGCATCTTCCCGCGGAGCACTTTCGTGGTGTTTTCCAACGTTATAGCGCTCCCGGTTAGCCGTTAGAATCTGCCGGGAAAGGCAGCTCAGAATTTCTGTGAGAACTGGAGAAGTGGCACCGTGTTCCCAAAAAAAATAAAACTGTGTTCTCACACAAAAAAGGATCAATTTTTTAGCAACCGGAAGCGTGGTATTTCTGCGCTTGGGATCAGCACCACTGTAGGAAGTGCCCGGTCGGCTGCAGGAATGGAAATGGCAGCACAATTTTGGGCAAACTGTATTTCCTTTGCACTCTTCTTGCAGGTTGTTACGATTGCAGTAAGTGGTGCGAATTGGGTCGGCGTACTGACGCATACCGGTTGGTTCGGACCGCTCATACATATGCAGATGGCTTCGAAGCTTATCGTCTCCAGCCAAACGCCGTGGGGTGTAACGAAAAAATCCGTACCATTGTGTGTAGTTTGGTTGCTTCTTCGTAGCCAGTTTGCGTTGTGTTCGATTTGCAGACCTGGTGGCGTGTGTCGCTGGGAAGCGCTGGGAGCACTTAACCGCCCGACGCATGGCCACCAGAAGCCACGTCCCCACAACTGTCACTCTCCGGCAATATCCGGTGCGATTATCATTTTCGGGAGGATGCCTGCTGCTCGGCATCTCTAACGGGCTCTAAAAGTTGCTCCAATTTCTCCCTCGTCTCATTAGCAATGGCTACTGGCGTGCAAAGAGCTAAGGTAGCTAAGGTTATCTCGATGAGCGAGATACGCCTTGAGGAAAGGTGAACACAATTACCATCCACCCGCGGCCATGGTGTCTCCTACCACCCCCTCACCCCCCCCCCCCTCCCTTGTACCACTCCAGGTCACACAACTCATTCCCCACCCAGATCCACACACCATTGTTCCAACCTCCGGTGGTAAAAGTGAGGTTAGGAATGACGGTGACGCCGCTGTGCCGAGATAATCGGAGCCGATATAGCGTGAAAAATGTGCGGTTTCGTGATGGGTTGTGAGAAAAATGAAATCCAAAATGCGAGCACACAGCTGCCGGAGTTAATGCACAACACTAATTGAGCTTCATTCGCTTCGCGTCCTCTGCAGCCCCACACCTCTCCGCACCTGATCCATTTTTCCGAGGTGACAACTTCCGAGGCGACTCCTTCGCCGAGGCAATGGGAGTCTTTTCAGATGCGATGCGCGTAAAACGGAACAATTGCAGCTTAATTCAATTGCCGTTGAAATTAAGCAACTAGGTGGCGGTGTGTCGCCTTTTTCTTCCCCTGCCTAGCGCCTTAATGCGACACGCCACTATCGTTGAAGGGCCGTCAGTTCAGCTGCCAGTGTGCAGTACGCTTTTCGAGATCTTGGTGAGATTCGAAAGCCGACCGGTACCGGCTAAGTGGTGGCAGAATTTCCATTCAAACCTTAGAGTATCGGCACTTTCGTGGTTGGGCGGGCGATATTTAAATCGCGTCCGAATGGGGCAAATGTTGAGCGCTACACGACAGAACTGCCACACCGATCGCGATGGTACGTAAATGATTCGTGGCGTACGCGTTGAAACCTCCGATTGCAGAACGATCGTTTGAATGGAGAAATTTCGCTCCAATTGTACTTTCACTCTTACGCACCACGGCGCATAAGCGCATACGCGCAGACGATACATCTCGCTCCAAAATCGGCCCCGCACGTGAAGCTGGCCGGTCACTCAGCTGCGGGTCTCGGACGGCTGTTTTCGAGCATAAAATGCGGCATGTGAATCACCTCTATGTCTCCATCACGGTTCTGGTTTCTTACCGCGCGCGGTCGTTCGCTTGCGCTCATTTCCATCAACGCGGTTAAGACACCGCCGAATACCAACGGGTGACTCCGTTGCGATGGAACGTATCCATCCCCCCTTTGGGCGACATTTGGGGCTGCGAAAGTGAGATTAATCACTTCCCCCACCGTGATATCGCTCCTCAAATGCCGTCTGCTTTACAATTCTCCTCTTGGGAACTTCATCACAAATCACCAGGCAGCGGCGGTGATCTCACAAATCTCACAGACGTGCTATGCGTGTGGAAGCAGTTCCGTTTTGCTACTTGGATACGATCGTAGAAAGTGGGCCCAATTTCTCTATATCAGGTGTATGACACCAAGCATTAGAATATCATACGATTGATCATTGATTTAGGATGCAGATAAAGTTTCGCTTACCCCGTTGATTTGTTCTACAGTTTTTAGACGAGAGTCCTTGGTGCTGGGTACGGAGAAGACCCGCGGGAAATTCAATTCCAGAGATATGAAGTTATGAAATGTTTGCCTGCTTTGTAATACCGAATTTCAATTATAACTTCTTCTCACGAATGTCAGATGGTAGACTAAAAGAAACAATTCCAAAAAAAAAAAACAATTACCCTTTTGTTGGCAGATTGGAGATGTTGGAGATTGTTTGTTTGTCTTGAAATACACCATTTTGCATTACGTCTTCGGCTCATTAATCTCAAATAGATGCAAAAACAACCGTCCACTCCACTCTGAGCTGGAGACCGGCAGTGTCATGTACAACCCCAAACGCTGGACATAGCATTGATTAATAGGCGCAGAGTTAGCCAACACTGTTGAAAAGTAAGTTCCCTGAAAGGAAAAGCGCCAAGATTACCATCTCGAGATTCCGCCGCACGATGTCGCGATTGTCTCTCCAGAGAATTTTAATTACCGCTTCGCACCTATTGCTCTTCCGGGGTGTGGCGCATTTTGTGTGTGTGTGTGTGTGTTGTTGTTGTTAAATGTCTGTCACCCATTAACCATTTGCTAGTGACGGTGTAGCTGCCTTGGCACGAGCCTCGAGCATTATTTGGACGACTAGAAAAAAAAACAAAAAGGAAGCGTCCAACAATCGGCTAGTCAAACATTAGCACATTAACGAGGGAACGCTTACTTTCCACTTATCATTGCATCCCAACACAATTCCGCACCGGCTGGCCGTCGGGAGATGCTGTAACGCTGCTGAAAAACTTTCACTCCTTCGGTGTAGGTCTGCCCCGAAATAAAAAATAAAAAAAAAACTCAACAACAACACACGTACACACGGAGATTTCCAATGTACGGCGGGGCAACCGATCGGTTTTCGAATGCGCGAATTCGAAACATCGAACGGTGCGACTTTCTTCCGATTGTGAAAGTTTTACATAACCCTGTCACTTTCGGTGACCAATACGTTGTGTCTCCATTCCAGTCCGAGGTTCCAAATTCCGACCAAAAAGGAACGAAAGGCAAGGAAAGGTACGAACATCGGATATCATCGGACATTGGAGATCATAATGATTTATTGATACGCCCGGATACCTCGGGGCGAGCGAACAAACGAATGTTGTTATACGGTGCTTGGCCAATACACAAACTTCCCATTTTTCGGACCGTCTGTCAGGCTCTCTGGTTTATCCCACCCACTTGCTACATGGTGCGCAAGGTGTGTGTTTACTTCTTTCCCTATCGGCATGTCCGATGGCGGAACTTTTCCTTTCAAGCAAATCTGTACGCCGAAACATAAAAGGAATTACGGTGTCCCGGCAGAAGAGAATGGCATTTCATAATGAGCTTGCGAGATATGGGCTGATGCTGTGCGAGGGGCGGAGTGGAGAGGGGGGGGGAGGGGGGGGGGGAGTGGGTAGTTCAGATAACGCGGCAGGTGTGTGATCTACGGCGAAAGGAATCATGATCGGTCAGTTCCCTTATAAATATATATAAATTTTCTTCTCTTTGCTAGCAGCAACAAGTTGTCACCCGGTGCTGGAACCGGTTTCTGCCGGTGCTTTCTATCGTCAAGCACCGCGTGACGATGACCGGTTGTCGTCGTTGGTTGGTGCAGAAATTTTACTTTCTACAACATTCCCCCATCCCAGCCCAGCACCAACACCGACCGTACCCATGCCACAGGTTCAGGCAGGATTATGCGAAACTTTATCGTCCTCATTCGGGTAATAATGCTTCTTTTTTCTTCCTTTTTTATCATTTCACCGGTGCGTCCGGTGCCAACCTGTTCCGACGCTGCCTGGGTTATACAAGCATCTCGTCACCCGACAGATCGTGCATGGGACACTCGCACATCAATCAAACCTCCTTAGCACCACCGGGTCGGCGAAAGCGCACCGAAATCCACCGTCAAAACATTGCACGCGTGCCGGCGGCAGTAGCAGGCGTGCGTTGGGACACCGCTATCCATCTAACGCATCTCACCGAATCGAAATTGTTTGCGCACACGGCAAACAAACAACAAGCGGAAACACTTTTACTTTTCCTGCGCCCGGGTCAAACAGTGACGATTAATCAGCGAGTGTGAAAGGCGAACCTTGCACCTTGGATACGTGCAGGAATGCCACACAGAAAAGCGCACACATGCGGGTTAGGATGATAAGATCTCAAGGACAATTTAAAAAAACAAATGTACGTTTTAAAGTGCGCTTGATTGGTTGGTTAACTCTTCCTGCTTAATAATATTTGATTTAGTTATCGTGTCGTCTAGGTTTTGTGGTGGAAAGCAATCCATAACTGATACGGTGAAACTGTGTATGGTTTAAAGAATCCGTGCAAGAAATAGCCGACCTGACTTCCAACAAAACCAGCTTTCAAACATATACTCGTGAAGGCAGATCTCGAAGTGTTGCTGTTGTCGGCACTCTTTTCTCGTGATGGAGCATATAGTATCCTGAAACTGATGGCCACAGATGGGTTGTATACAGCAAGTATCTCAAGATTGTCGTCTCAAACATTGTTTCGCTTGATACTGCTTACACTAGCTCAGGGTTCTTGAATTCTCGAAGTGTATCAACGAAAGAAATACATATCTGATGTTGTGGTGACGAGATCTTCGAATATCTTAGGATTCTTTAAGCCTTAAAGTTAGTACCCAAGAAATACATTTCTGATGTCTTGGTGATGAGAGCTTGTGCTTCTTGATTCATTAAATCGACAGACACGTTTGGTGTATCTTTGCGTAAGAGTACAATTATTTACAGAATTCTGGATTCTGTTGAAGTTGATGAGTATTTGGAGGTTGATTGGAAATCCTTTCCAATTTCAGGAACTTTCTGGAGGCTTTTTCAGTTGGCACTCTGTAAGCTTTGCCATCACGCAGTGACAGTGACAGTGGGCAGTATTCTGATGCAACTTGAAGACATTATCTAAAAATGACTCCAACTTTGCCAGTGGAATTTGAAAATCGTGTAATTTCTCTAAAGTGGCAAGCTTTAATTAGCACAGAGCATTAATAATGTCATCACTACACGATCGATATTAATTAGGTAGAGATAATGCTAAACAGAGCCTTTGGCGCATGTTTTTATGGTCTGTAACTCCTTGGGATATTCGACAACACATAACATTTCAATTCGGCAGCAAAGAAAGTATTTCCTGCCCGTGGCGACAGTCGCAGGGTGTTGGGCGCGTATTATCCTCCCAGCACCCTGAACCCTGAACGAACGGAATGTGGTTTTGGAGGGAGGGAGTTTTTTTTTTATTAGGGAAAAAAGGGTCAGAATCCGTTTCACTTTCGGCATTTACCAGCCGGCCGAATGTATCATGGCCCCAAGCTCATCCGGAACATTACCACTCCAGCTGCTCGCGTTCAGCATCGTGCTTACGATCGCTTCGCTGCCATCCCGCCTGAAGGTGAAGGAAAGCACACTGGGAACGGCACACCGCTAGTAAAACCCGCTAGCCCAGGTCCGCTGAATATTTATGAGCCGCTGCCTGTTATTCCAACCTCCTCTCGCTCCCTTCTTCGCCTATTCGCTTGCAATTGTTAAGATGTGGTTGTCACGCGCTCCCGGATTATGGTTTGGTGCACCACTCGGCGGGTGCACGCTGGTCAGCGACCCCAACGCAATCGTATCGCCTCCAGCGATTTATATAATCCGAAACTGTCTCCGAACACCTCCTGTCTCGGAGAAGGGAATTGAAGATGAAACCGTGGTACTTTTCAACCACCGTTCGAGCGGATGCGTTCCCTGCGTGGAACGGCGCACACGGCTAATGCGGCTTACGACGCCCAACATTAGCGTGATGATCCGCACCAACCGTTAATTGTTTCACACACGACGCCTAAGATGGCTCTTTGGCAAAAGGGAAATAGGTGTTGGAAAGTGATTTTCCCTGCAAGACGCGAAGCAGCGGCACATGCAAGATCCCCGAAACGGATCCATCTGAGAGCCATCTTTTGCTGCTACTACTTCTGCTGCTGCTGCTGTATGCATTGCCTTTTTGTTTAGCTCATACAAAATGCCTCAATGCCAATGACAAATGGGCCGGAAAATGTGGTGCAAAACAATTTCGCTTCGCGCTTTAGTCGTCGCAAAACGCAACCATGCTCGACGTGGTGAGCGCAGCTCACACACACACACACAACGCCGCACTGCGGCCATCTGCGGCTCCGTCCTAACATGAAGAACATGATGTGAGGCTCGCCTTTATACGCTAGCCGACGACGCGATCGCAACGATTCCGGTCCGGTTCCGCACTGCTTGCGGAATATGATCGACACTGATGGTCAGCGTTGGGAAAATAAATTGTTTGTAGAAACCGGAGACGGATCGTAGGCAGTACAACAAAAAAAAATAATAATAAACACAACAGCACACACCTGCGCGAAACTGTGCATTAAAATCGTTACATCCTAGTTGTTTGCACAACCGGCAAGAGTCGCCTCGGCAAACCGAAGGCGAATGCATCCTCAGGCCCCGGTTGCACGAGCAATCCTTCGGGAGCAATCCCCAAATGGGTAGTTAATAAGATTCTTTCCTTTGCTGCACATCTTCCTGCAAATCGAGTAAAAAAATGGTGTTTGCTTCTTCTTCTTCATGTTTTGATAGTGATTTGCATAAAATGGTCGTCACACTTTCCAACCAGCACCAGATGGTTAGGTGCTTCAGGTTTTCTCAAGATATTATAAGGAGAAGGGTACCACAGCAACAAAAATGCAATTTTCCAGACGAATTGAACCTTTTCTCGAGTCACTCCAGCAGCGACTCGAGGTGTACATACACGGAGGCATGGATCTTATTTACTTCAATGTATGTATCTTAATTTTTCAAAGCTTAAGAGCGAATGCTGGGAAGATATATAGGAATTTCGTAGAGAGTCTTCAGATATTCACTTATCGAAGATTTAAGGCTAGAAACAGGACAACAGAACAGTGAATGTAAATGTTGCAACTGGAGCAACTGCATCTGGAGATATGATGTCAGATCATGTATGCCAACTCTCGTCTAAGAACAAGAACAGCAATGCAACTGGAGATATGATGTCAGATCATGTATGCCAACTCTCGTCTAAGAACAAGAACATAGGCCTTCATCTGTATAATTGGGGTTTTTTGGACAAAAAATGTTGTACTTTAAGTGATACCTTCCATGGTTATGTTGCTCTTTAGAGATTGCGCTAGGGGATTCATTTGTTTTTCCGCTTAAACTAAGCTTAATCTGCCACTGATTAGAAAGTGGCTTAGCTTATGCACTAAACCACCAGTTGACGTTAAGCGTGAGAATATCCGCGAGGCATTCCTCTTTCTTAACCTTGGCCAAGCTGCAAAACCCGTGATTTGAATCACATCAATTATTGGTGAAATTCTCGTACACAACAGCAAAACACCATTCTGCACCGTACCTGCCCGTCACACGCGACAACGATAGCAAATAATATATGCACAGCACATATGTAATATCTCTTGCGATGCATCATTGCAAATGTTGTGTTGTTTGCACTCGCCGTTTTCCTTGCGCTGCCAAGACCACGTAGGTGGCAACGGTAGAAAATGCAACCCTTCGGGAATGCAATCGGAGGGGGTGGGGGGAAGAGGTGCTTCGAGGCCCCGAAGGTGTTGCGGAGAATCAGTGCGCGGGCCGTCGGACTAGGACGGACACATTTCATCATCGGCAGCGGGCAGCATTTTTCCCAGCTCACAGCGTCAGCAAAAGTTTACCAGGCCGAGACGGCAACAAGCGAGCCCCAGTTTTCGAGCAACATGGCAAACGATGTTGTTATTGTGCTTGGGCCGACGCCACACACCACCATCACCACATTGCAACCCTCCTGGTGGGGCACACGGGTCGGGTGCAGTGGGTGGCAGTGTTGTCTGCGCGTTGCATGCCTCTTCGTTGCCGTGCCAGTGGACCAGCGCGGCCACTATGGATTGATGGATTGAATCCGATTGTGGCGATTCTCTCCCCGCGTTAGGTTTCGGCGTGTTGTAAGAACGTTAAGCAATATGGCGAAGGGTGCCTTTTGGCTGGCTCGCCGCTCGCAAGCTCGCTGTGCGTTCTGTGAGTGCTGAGCGCCATGGACCTGGTGAGCTACGCGTCGCCAACCATCCGAACTATCCGTGCGCGTTGACGACGCCCTGGTTCTTATTTGCTGTACTTTCTACGCATCAATGGTTGGCTCTATCAACAACAACAAAAAAAAGGCAAACCAAAACAAGAACACTTTTGTGGCTAGTGCATGAGCTTGTTACTCAACTGTTGTCCCCCCCAAGGAAAAAACGAACAGCAATTGGGAAACATTCTACTGCACCGAACCATATTAGCGTCGAGTTTCGATCCTTTCGAATCATTTCGGTTGACAGGATCGATTTAATTAAACGATCGCTTTGATGCAGCTAGACGAAAACGTGCAAGAAAGTTGCATATAAGAAACCGTATAGCTCGATCGACTAGCTTACCAAAGACGTTGCAGTATAAGCACACTTAACCTTTATGTCTACGATCAAAAATATGTCATACTGTGTTACACTATTCCCTTTACAAGCTTACAGTTATGCTAATTTCCCGAGTTGGAAAGGATATGTTTTGTGATTATCAATTACATACTTTTATTTTAATTTGTTTAAAAAGTAATATATTCTGTTCCATTCTCTTTGCTGTTTAAATTCGTTGCGGAGATTGTACAAACTTTATTTCACATCAGGACGGCAAGCTGTAAAGCAGCTATAAATTTCAAGCTAACATCAAGTAAAGACGATCTTTTTAATAACGGCGATTAGTCCTTTCTAGTGCTGTATGTGAAAAATTCGATTTGAGTCGCTTCTGAGTGCACCATACAAAGTATCAAAATTTCTTCAATCCCTCAGCTCGGGCATGGAGCAGCAACAAGTGTTTTTAAAAACTGTGCTTTAGACTAGATTCGAGTGTACACAACTTCCACAAAAGAGATTGCAAGATCTTTTTCCTGCAGAAAATATTCGCAGCAATCCTGGTTGGAGACACAAGGGTTAAGGCGCTTTTCCACGCCGTTACGCATTCGACTCGCTAGAATTGGGTGAAGTAGTCAATGGAATGGCATTGAAAGGTGATTTAGCGTGTAACAACCTTCTAGTTTATAGTTCAAGCGTACAGTGTGTTGGCATGCAGTTGTTACTGTTAACTTAAAAAAGCAGCTTTCAAATATCAATAAGGCGATAGCGAAAAGGCATGTGTCCACGGTGTCGTCGAGTGGAAAAGAAAAATTCGTGTTCGTCGTCTACTTCCCAATGTTTCGGATAAGGGAGGATCGCGCACGGTGTTTTGTAAACAACAGTCCGTTACTGACCGTTAGCAACACGTGCTGTCAACGGTCGCAGTGCGCTGTACATTCGCTCGCTTTTCAAATTACTTTGCATGATTTACACGATCGTACGTGTACGTGTACGCCTTATCGCATGCCATAAGTGCATACCCATATTCTTGTACGGTCGTCACTGTCAAGATATGAGCAGGTTGTGATAGAAAGGTTATAATTTTCAGATCCCTCCATGACTACGCCCAACTGCGTTCCAATGTTTCGCAAGAATGCGAAGACGTTTTCACATTTCCCAAAAAACAAAAAACAAAAAACAAATCTTGTTCTCAACAACTCAACCGGAATAAAAGCGATGGCCGCTAGTTGCTAAACGAATCATTTCATAGAGGCCTCCGTTTTCAAAAAAAAAAAAGAAAAAAAGAGAGAAAAAACCCCCCTTACAGAGGTGGAAAGAAAATGGTGGAAAATCCAGATGTGCCACAAGGCGTACATGGGAAGAAAAACAACACACTCGATGACTATGAACAGTTACAAAGATGTGTTGCTTTTTGTTTTGTTTTTTTTTTCGTTGGTGCTTGACCCAGCCAGTACGGTGCTCTCGCATCGATCGTAACGCTACGGACCATCCCCAGCTCCGTACACTTTACATTCCGCTCCGGTACACGTGTACCGCGTGCATGTGCTTTTCTTTTCCATTTCAATATGCTGCACCATTGATCCAGGCCGCAAACGGGCTGGCTATTAATTTACAGCAGATTAAGAACGTCTTAGTGCTGGCCACCATATCCCCATATCAGGCAGATTACCTTATTTTCCAACCATGCACTTTTTTTTTTTAGTGCGCTTGCTCTCTGCCCAAAATGCAAATCCTTTCCCGGGCGGGTTAGAAAGTAGCTAATCCTCCGCCGGGTTAGCGTCCCACGTGAGAGAAAACAGCGACACAAACACACGACGCCGTCCGCGGGAGAACGTACGGTGGGTTGGCAAAAAAGTGTTTGCAGCGGTGGTAAGCAGAAATTGCAGAAACAAAGGCCATTAGCCCAAAAGGTGGCATGCGTCGGGGCTCGCCAGCGCAAACCCCGATGCTGTTGCGGCGCTGTGGCGTGAGAGGCACACGAAAATGCCCAGCTCCCAAACTCCAGCTGACGAAAACGTTGGGTGGCTGGGCTGATGAAAAAAGAAAAAAAAACAACAGGGTGGCTTCTTTTATTCAGAGATTTCTCTGTGTCCAACGCTTCATCCATTTCATCGGCAAGAAACTTCTCTCACTCTCACTCTCTCTCTCTCTCACTCGCACACTGTACGTGTGGCTTGGTGGGTAAAGAAGCTATAGCAGGCTGTATGGCAGACGGATGAGGGAATGTTGAAGAGTATTTGAAAACAAAAAGCAGCATCTTGCAGCCTTTACGAGTGCCAACTTACCAACTTGTTGCAAGCGTTTCGTTTTCTCGCTGCGCCTTTTTGCTTTTTGTATATCGCTTTATATCACGCACGGGTTTTTGTTTTGTCCAGTTCCGTTCCCAACCCGGGGCGGGCAGATATAAAGCAATTGAACGAATTATTATTGGGAAGGTTTGTCCACCATTCGGCAACCCTTCAAAGGAACTCAGGTGCTCGGAAGCAGGGCTCGTTCACGCTCGTTCAGCGACGAATTCTTCGCCCGCCTTGGAATGCTGCGGTTGAATGTGGTAGCGGCTGATCTGTGCTGGTAGTTGATTGTAGCGATTGCGACTAGACCGCAACACATATACAAACGAGAGAGAGAGAGAGCGAGCGCGCGCGCGCGAAACTGTCAGGCGCAGCGCAAAACAACAATAGCGAAATCGATCGCGCAAGCTGTCCGATGCGTTGCCACTGCGCACGTGCAGTGAACTGGTGCACTTGTTATCCTTCTGCGTGCCGAGCACGATCCCGCGCACAGTGCAAGATCACACGGTGCAGGTGGCACGGATTTGCGTTTACAGCGCCCGGTACACTACTCGGTGCGATCGTACAGCAGCAGGATAGAGACAGAGAGAGAGAGAGAGAGAGAGAGAGAGAGAGAGAGAGCGCGAGTGTAAGCTTCGCACTGCTTACTGCAGCGATCTGCACGGCACTATGAACGAACCACACGAATTAATCTGCCCGTCACACACACGCACGCACACACACACACGCGTAAACAAAACATCCAGCGCTGGAACGGGACACCGCGGGGCAGTGGGAATTTGCTTTTCCGAAGCAAAGGCGCTACTTCACAACCGCAAAAAGGGTTTAATGGTCATTATTCGGCACGGTTCTAACGTCTTCCGTTCTCTCTCTCTCACTACGCGCTTGCCTACGATCGCGTCTCATTTTAAGTCGAGCTTACGGTTTGTGTTGCAAGCTGATCCACCAACCGTACCGATCGGTGTGGAGGACACTTAGCGAGAGAACATAACGGTTCCGGTGGCCCAGCAGGCCAGGCAGCCACGGCGTACGGATGGCTTCACAAGGCACCGAGGCACTGGCTAACGGGTCTCGCGTACACGGTGCGCAAAGCACGACACCAAACACGTACACTCTTCGCGTGCGTACGGTCACACACATACGCAAGAAATCTTGCAGCCACGCCAACGGGGTTCAGGTGTCGCACCGCAAACCGCAGCAGCACCAGTGCCCGTAACCTACGAAACGGGCCCGAAGTCGAGCAGCAGCTCGCGACAGCAGCAACCGAACCGAATCCCTGCGATACGACGACGATGGAGCAGCAAGTGCGCTCGTTCGCAGTGCCAGTGCGTAACTGAGGCCGCACGGAAAGCCCACACAGCGTCCGGGCGTCGCTTGCTGGTTCGTGGCATCGACACTCGGTGGGCTCGGTTTTGGGAATGCTTCGGTGTTCGGGGCTCGCCCGACCGGGTGGGGATGGTGGGCCTACCGGGCCGCTTAAGGCGCTATGCTACTGCCGTGCCGCACCCTTTTGGCGAACACACACACCGTTCCGTACCGCCCCGTGCAAAAACGTGGCCAGAAATGGTGGGGCGCGGGCGGGCGAGAGTAAGGGGAGTTTTGGGGGGAAGAAGGTACGTATGGTTCGCTTCATGTCTTGTCTCTTTACCCCGATGATATATACCGCTTCGCTTTTCCTCCACTCCTAACGCCCCACCGCCCTACCACCATCCTAAAAACCATGTCGAATAGCGACAAACTTTTACTGTTGCTTTTTTTTTTTTCGGGCCGATCTCCACACTGCTCGGCACTGCACTCGCTTTGTTTTCACGTTCGGTGCCTCTTTCTTTTGTCGGAAAGAAGGGCGCACGAGATCGGGTTGTCTCACTCCATTTTGGATGCGGGTTTCTTTCTTTTCGCGCAAGTCACCAGTCCCCGGCCGATGTCAGTGGCGCTTAACCCACGTTCGGGTCGAGCCGGAAGCCATTGGCAGAAATGTACGCTATACTTTGCTGCTGCTTTCTGCGAGCAAATGTGACGGGTAACAGGTACGGTGGAATACACGTTTCCATACGAAGGTGTTAATTATAATTAACATATTAACATGGGTAAAGATGAAGCCGGTTAAGAACTGTTTCCATCATGTATTTAGAACGAGCAGAAGCACTGCCGTCTGTGATAATCGTTAGAGTTGGCTTTTCGTGTACGTATAAACGTATATTTTCTTTCAACGCGAATGATCTTTCTCCAATTTATCCTGACCAGTATAGTTTTTTTTTTTGAAAAGCAAATGCAACAAACAATACAACGATCGTATCAAAGTGTTTAAAACGCAAGCCAACTGATATTTTCGGTGTTTTTGGAAGGTTTGTGGTCTAAAAGCAAGGGTACAACAGACGACATTCTTCAGGTGTCACTCCAAACGATGATGAATTGTCATGGTTATTCGCATTGCTGATCAATATCGTCGGCAAGGACAGTTATCTGCCCTTTCTGATTTATGCTGCCGTGTCGTCTGTCCAAACATAAACACACCCTCTTACGGCGCACCGATAAGATAGTGCAGCTTAAGAAACGCTTCAGGCCGCATGAGCTACGGTCAATAGTAGTGGCTGCTTCGAGCGTACGTTCGCCCGCAGGTCGTTTCCTTCGTTGCACGGCATAAACACTTCAGCAGCAGATCGGCACTCGATCGGGTGCATATTGCGAGCTGCTGTGCCGCTCTGCTAGCTAAACCTTTCTTTCTTTCCCTTTATCTGCCTCGCGCTTTGTGCTTTCCGAAACTTCCACCGGAACCTTCATTACAACATATTTTTGCTTTCTTTTCATACATCTTCCTATCGCTTCCTCCCGGCAGTTCTCATCGCTCTTAAAGTAAGGAATTTTCTTCCAGCCACACGGTGTATCTCTCTCTCTCTCTCTCTTCCTTTTCTTTCTGTTTGTCGCTCGTTCGGTGGCTGTGAAAGGAGAAATCATCTGTAGAAATCAACCATCCGAGGAACATTTGCCTGCGAGGGTGATGGTTGACTATCCTACGGTTATGGAGGGAACGGTAAGATCCATGAAGTGCGAGCAAGTGCTGTACGTTGCAGCACAATACCGTACACTTTGTGAGCGTAGCAGGTGCACACTAACCTATCATAAACATAAACTGCATTTTACAACAACAACAAAAACTACCAGAATGTTCAGCATATTCTTAGATGGTGCATGTACAGTATGCCCCTCCAGCAAATTGCAACGTTCATATGAATATTAAGCATACTGGAAATTTACGTTCAATGTTGAATATTGCTTTTATTATGATAAGTTAGAAACAAATCAAAAATATCCATGCTAAAAAAATCATTACTTGCGATCATCAACTCACCTTGATGCGGCCAAAAAAAAAAATTCCATTCTTTTCAAATGATCTGTGACTACTGGGTACGATGGTGCATAGAACAGAACATTTATTCGTTCTACAGCTCCGTCCGTTCATATTTTAGCGCCCTGTTCAGCACACTAAACGAAAGCATAACGTTGAGGCGCAGCTTTAGTTCAGCCTTCTTCGCATCGCTCAACTTCTCTGTCAGCAACTTTTCGACTCGTCTCATCTCCTCACTTACAACATCCACCGGCGACTGGTTCGACTTTACAACCTTCCTCATCAGCGAAAGATACATCGGAAAAGACTTTTTCGTAGGGTCCAGCGCTTCCGTTCCTTGCTCGGCACGTTCTGCTTCAGCCATTATTGCTTGTCGTTCGGTCGCATCATCCGCACTCATGAACTTTACCGCAAGCTCATCCAACGACTGTACGCATCCCGGCAAACCGATGTAAAGGTCCGTGTTGCGCTTTAGAAATTTGCGCAAATTTTCGCTAGTCACTTCCTCGTCTGGTGGGAAATCGAGCGGTTTCGTTCCGTCGCCCGCAAACAGCTTTATCGCCGGATACTCCTTAGGGATGTTGAAACGTTTGCCGAGGTCTGCATTATCCTTCTCGCCATAATCCTTGATGCCAACCAGGGCAAACAGCAGGTCATCGGTCGCATCGACGGTGTCGAGTGCAAGGTTCGTAAACGCTTCATGCTTATCNCTTTAGAAATTTGCGCAAATTTTCGCTAGTCACTTCCTCGTCTGGTGGGAAATCGAGCGGTTTCGTTCCGTCGCCCGCAAACAGCTTTATCGCCGGATACTCCTTAGGGATGTTGAAACGTTTGCCGAGGTCTGCATTATCCTTCTCGCCATAATCCTTGATGCCAACCAGGGCAAACAGCAGGTCATCGGTCGCATCGACGGTGTCGAGTGCAAGGTTCGTAAACGCTTCATGCTTATCACCGTATGGGAAGGCTGTATCAAACTTTACCAGGCTGTAACGAAACTTTCTCGTTACCTTATCGAACGTTGACGAGTCCAGGTCGACACATCCACGAGCGGTCCACGCGTTACCACTATCAATTAGCACGCTGGCGAGCAGCGCAGCAGCGAAAACGAAAGACTTGCGCGACATTTCGCCGGACTGAGATGGTAATCTGAGTTAAGAAAGGATCACTCAGTCTGGTTTCTCGGCAAAATATGGTACTACGAAAGCGGGAAAACTAAAATTGCTCCAACAGGCACTTACCTTTATTCAGAACACGAATTCTTTATGCACAAAAAGGATTCCAAAAGCGATTTGTCTCAATCTGCCATTCGAAACAATCAATCGATTGTTTCCTGCATTTATCACACACTCCTTATATATGATTAGAGTTACGCAGAGCTATTTGGATCTACCTATAACATAGATCATTAAACTTTTGTTCACTAAAATGCACAAAACCAATCGCATCAGCCCGTGCCGGTAAAGAGCAAGTAAAAGAAACGTTGTCGTACCAAGTTTTGTTTACACTGACAGTGTTGCCAAATAATTTTTTTTAACCTTTATGTTATTCATGCACCATTAAACAATTGCACTTATTGTGCAACAATATCTTTAGCCATTGGAAATAAGTTTACGTTTCATAAAATTCATGTTTATTCAATTCATAAATTAACGTTACATCTTTTCATGTGTTAGTTATCATTAAAAATACTGTAAAAATATGGCGAGTTGGCTGCACTGCTATGTTTTTCTTGTTACGGATTTGACAGCAGCATGCCGCTTTAGTTCATCTGTCAATTGACACGCATCGCAGCATACATAGAGATAAAAGAACATCGGAAACGTTTGGACTTGCCGTGATAATCTGTTGAGGTGTTAAATTTACGTTGTGTTCCATTACTAGTTAAAATGTCCTTTTTCATTCGCAACCTACCGCAAACGGTTAGTACCAATCTTACGCACTGATTTCGTCCTCACCGCTTAACCATAGATTATGTAATGAAAATGTTTGATCATTCAAAAACGCAGTGCTCCCGGCTGGCGCCTGTATTTCATCGAAGCTTTCTGCATACCGGAAGAATGCTCGCAATGGCAAAGGTTCAACAACCTGCACCGAACTTCAAGGGAACTGCTGTCGTGAACAATGATTTCCGTGAAATTAAGCTGGAAGATTATAAGGGCAAATATTTGGTACTGTTTTTCTACCCACTCGATTTGTAAGTTTTCCCCTAGGTGCTACAATACTTTGCTTCACATCCTTTCAATGTGTGTCTTTTTTAATACTTGCAGCACATTCGTCTGCCCAACGGAGATAATCGCATTTAGCGACCGTATCAAAGAGTTTAAAGANCAACCTGCACCGAACTTCAAGGGAACTGCTGTCGTGAACAATGATTTCCGTGAAATTAAGCTGGAAGATTATAAGGGCAAATATTTGGTACTGTTTTTCTACCCACTCGATTTGTAAGTTTTCCCCTAGGTGCTACAATACTTTGCTTCACATCCTTTCAATGTGTGTCTTTTTTAATACTTGCAGCACATTCGTCTGCCCAACGGAGATAATCGCATTTAGCGACCGTATCAAAGAGTTTAAAGAACTTAATACGGACGTTGTTGGTGTTTCTGTTGATTCGCATTTCTCACATCTCGCATGGATCAACACACCACGCAAAGCAGGCGGTCTGGGCAAGCTGGAGTATCCACTGTTGGCCGACCTTACCAAGCAAATCTCAGCCGACTATGGCGTCCTGTTGAAGGATGGAATCTCGCTGCGCGGTTTGTTCATCATTGATCCGAACGGCATTGTTCGCCAGATCACTATCAACGATCTGCCGGTCGGTCGTTCAGTAGACGAAACGCTGCGATTGATCAAGGCTTTCCAGTTTGTGGAAAAGCACGGTGAAGTGTGCCCAGCCAACTGGGAGCCGAAGTCGAACGCGGCCACCATCAAGCCCAACCCGAAGGATTCGCGCGAATACTTTGAAAAGCATGGCAAGTAAAATGGAGAAGTGATCTTGACGATGAGGAAGATGCAGCATACCTGTGACATTATCTCTTTAATAAAATAAAAGGATTCAAGAGCCTTTCGCATTTCTTTTGCAACGTAATGTAATTATTTATTTTCTTTATTTCGTACACAGTTTACAAAATACAAAATATAATGACATTTAGAAGCAGCTCAACTTTATATGCTACACGTATTCTCATTTTCTCCTTATTCAAAATGTGGGCTTTACAATTTACGTTCCTAATTAGTAACACAATGTTTAACTAGATGGAGAAAGGTGTAAAAAATGTCATAACTACTTGCGATATTTAGCCCTTCGATCGAGCGACTTCAGTTCGGCTTGCTGAGATGAAGCATGGCTAAATATTTGACGAACCTTTTGGTTGCGTTCTCGATCGCTCTCCATGCGCTGTCTGTGCTGCAACTTCGCAATATACTCATTATCAAGCCGAATTTCACGTTTTGCTCCTCGCGTAACTTTCTTGATTTTTTGCTGAATTTTACGGCGCTGTTCACGCAACGGTATTGCCGTCTTTGGCCGTCGTCGGATGTCTTCGTAGACTGGATTAATTTTCGGTTCGAGCAGGCGCAACG
Source organism: Anopheles rivulorum (assembly GCA_018908115.1). Classification (NCBI taxonomy): domain Eukaryota; kingdom Metazoa; phylum Arthropoda; class Insecta; order Diptera; family Culicidae; genus Anopheles; species Anopheles rivulorum. The sequence goes on from CM032179.1 coordinate 1,588,355, forward strand.
GTTTCGGTTTCTTTTCTGCCTGTACTAAATATGCAAGTGATCGCGCCGAGAGCTCTGTTAGCTTGGCCTTAGTTTGTTGGAGCACTTCCTGCACCGAAGAAGGATAGGTTTTCAATTGTATGATGTTCAGCGGAAGTAGAAATTGTCTGGCGAGCGTAGCTACTGCTGCTATATTATCCAGTTGGTTGCAAAGAGCAGTTACCAAAGAAACCGTGCAAGCAATACTACGGGCTTTGAACGATGCAGTTATTTGAGTCAAAAGAAGATCCTGTGCGGTTAGCTGCAATAAATCGCTTCCACAGTTGTCGTTTTCCGTTTCAGCCAGAAGCAAACAAGATGTTTGTTTAAATGGTTGAGTGATAGTGGTGATTGAAGATAACGATTCTTTGGGACAGGCTTGATCTAGCACTCCAATTAGAAAAGCAATTGCTGACGGCAGAAATCGTTTCGAATGCTCCACACACTCCAACACAGTTGTTACCAAAAACAATCCACGGCTAATATCCCGTCGGTTTCGAACCTGACAACGGGTAAGAATTTCTCCTATAAAAACCAGTACGGGTGTAACGATGGAGTGTCTCCGATCAGAAGCAGAAAAGAGCAGTGGAACTAGTTTGAGGAGTACCAATGTGGCCAGATCAGGATAGCGACTAGGACGATTTGTAAAGTCAGTGTACTTTTCCTCCACAACGCTAACGTACACATTTCCGATGCCCGAGGGATCCGTTTGCGCTATATCATGTAGTAGAGGAGTCAACAGATGCAATGCTCGAAATTCATCCTCAATTGAAACTGCACTTGTGAAACGATCGCTTAGATAATTTAATATATATGCGAAAAGCACTGACCAGCGTGATTTGTGCAGAAAAGTTTTCTGTTTCAGCGTGTGAATCATGCTCGCTATTAGACCTATCCGATCGTCAATATTTTTACCTTCAAGCAGGCCGACAAACTCTTCGTATTCTCTTGGTACATCTACGATACGCAGAATAGGCGAAGATACAACCGGCTTCACTTTCTCGGATGTTACCTGCGCCGACGGTTTTGGTTTCGATGTGCTCTCCTTTACTGTTACCGCCACTGGTTCTGGTTCTGTTTCCGATTCTGACTCATCGTCACTATCGTGCTGAGTAGCAGCTTTTAGATCCGATAAACTGTCTACATCGCTACTGCCAGAATCATCATCCGTTCCTTCCTCTTCCGGGTCACTGTTTGCATCATTCTCCATCTCCTTTTCATCTCCTTCATCTTCAACGCCATCAGCATCATTAACATCATCCTCCACCAGATATTCGTCGAACAATGCATCGGCCGAAATGGGTCGATTTGCCTTCGTTGCCTTTTGTGCGTTGAGATCACTCTGCATTCGTTCCTGTTTTTCTCGTTCTAAAGCTTCACGTCGCTTCTGCTCTGTAGCCGCCAGGTCTATAGATTTTAGCTTCTCTGTTGGTACACCACGTGGCTCAAAAACCATTTCACGTAACGCTCGATCGTAATCATCTGGTTTGGGTCGCTCGTTATCCTTCCTGATATGCTCATTAAACTGTGGCATCAGGCTCTTCAGATCGTCATCCAGCTTCTGTCGCATATCGTACAGTTCATCGTTTTCCTGCTGCCGTTCAGCTTTCTGGCGCTTGCTTTCCGCAATCATCTCTTCTATTACAGTTTTTCGATCCCTTCCAGGTCCCTCATCATCCGACCCACCGCCAAAATGCGTTGCATTGGTGAAGGATTCTAACGTGATATATAATACAATACATTTTAATTATTCAGTCTCATACATACGCATTAAATTTATATTCAAATTACCTTGAAGCATCCCATCTTCATCTTCATCATCATCGGCACCATCAGGCACATCGTCGAACCTTTCTATTTCGTGCATCGTACGCCCACCGTGCGTTAGGTTCAGGTTGAACATTTCTTTCGCCTGCGCTTTCTTCGACGGTCCTCTAGCATATTTACTATTTTGCCGTGCGTCCATAAATCGGTTTGTTTTGTGCATCGACGCAAATTCCTTGCCCAGCGTTTGATCACGCTTCTCGTACGACATACGTTGCAGCTTGCCGGGACGCTTTGATTGTGTACCACGGTTGAGCACGGCGTGTTTCGTTTTCATAACCATCGTTTCGAATGGATTCGGCTTCTGGACGGTGGTGGATGCTTTCCGCCGAAGAATTGCATCGGATTTTTTACTCAACTTGGCGCACATGACGATGGCTAGTAGTTTCTTAAACTTAACACAACTTTAATGTCTCTATATTTCAATACAAATTCAGCTACCACGTGCTGAAACATAAACAGTGTTTGACAATTGTTTTGACAACTACCCAGCAGGTGTCATAACAAAGGTCACAAAAAACTGGCCGAATGTAAACACCATACATTTTCCCCAGTTTTTTGTATAGCGGCATGGACGTTATAGTTTAATAATTACTAGAAAATAATGTGTAATGTTCTTCATTAAAGGGTGAAGCAATTAAAATAGTATTATTACATTTGCTTTTCACTGCACCGAACACAGTAATCCGTGACAGACTGTAATTGTGGCGTGTTTTTAACCGGTTTGTCAATTGTTTGTTATGATTAGCTAGAATCGAATTTCTATTCATAATTGAAAATTGTGTTTATGGTTGATACAATAATCCAAGAGGTAAACATCGATTATGAAACGCTTATTCTAAAAGCAACTATCGCAAAATGTTAGTAAATTTAATGCTCACGCGGCCTTCCATCGTGCGAAATAACAGCTGCGTCCAGCGATATTTCTCCAACGTTTGTCGCCTTAAAGTGTTGTTCTTCGGCACGGATCACTTCTCACTGCCAAGTCTAAAAATTATACATAAGAATCTGTAAGTTTATCAAATATTTTGTCACGTTGATTCGAGAATTTATTCCTGTTTGCTCTGTTCTGTTTTGCAGAATAGATAATGGCCGAGTGGAACGGCTCGAGGTGGTCACGTCTTTCAAAGCAGCAAAGAATCCAGTAAAACAGTACAGCAAAATAGAAGGTATACCGATGCATGACTGGCCATCTTTCTCAGCAACTACTGCTGGATCGTTTAATTTGGGTGTTGTTGTTTCCTTTGGACATCTGATCCCGGAGTCCTTGATCAATTCGTTCAATGGGTAAGCTGTTGCTGCGGGAAATGTGTTCCTTTCCTATCAAAAACGTCTATTTCTATTTTAGAGGAATGCTCAATGTACACGCTAGTCTACTACCAAAGCTGCGAGGTGCAGCGCCGATAGTCCATGCGATTGCAAATGGTGATCAGCGCACAGGAATCAGTATAATGCGAATCAAGCCCAGGCAATTCGATGTGGGTGAAATACTTCTACAGTCTTCCGTTGATATCGGACGTGACACGCTGATGCCACAATTGCATGATCACTTGGCAAACATCGGGGCTGAATGTTTGATCACATGCATTGAAGATTTAGAAATTTATTATCAAAGGCAAATGACTCAGAATGATGCGGAAGCGTCATACGGTACGTTAAGATGCTGCTTTATTTTCTTTGCAGCATACTAATAGTTTTTCTTTATTGTTCCATAGCTCCGAAAATTGATCAAAAGTTTGCTGAAATCCGATGGAGCAATTCGACGGCCGTAAGGATATATGATTTGTACCGATCTTTGTATGGCTTGCGGCCCTTACTCACTACCTTCGGGGGAGATGTAGTGAAAATATTTAAATTATCGTTTAATAGAGAGCAACCCACATCAACGCAAATGATGCAGAATCAAGCAGGTCATGTGGAATACTCAAAACGCTACAAACAGTTGCTGGTTCGATGTGATGACGGACAATTGCTTGAAATACTTCAGCTGTCCGTCGGAGGAAAGAAGATGCTTACAGGACAAGACTTCTACAATGGCTTCCTGAGCAAAGTGATCCCATCGGAAAGGTATTTTAAGTGAATGTGAAGCGATGGTAGTAAAACATTTTAGAACAGAATGTTCCTACACATGAAATGTAATGAAAACGAAACACGCCATTCTGTTTAATGTACCAGGTAAGCAAGTCAAATTTTATATCACAATTAACTTACATAGCGGAAAACACCCATTTGAAATAACGATAGTACAAACAAAAATGCATGCAAAATCGCATTGTTATTGATGCACCAGTTGTCTCCATCTGTAACACGCATCGTATGTAAGTATGTGTATTATCTGTTTTATTTTCATACACAGCTGTCGTATCAGCTGAATTTGACGTTTCATCCAGCGAGCTATGAACAGACGCGAAACAAACCCAAACAAAACGACAAGTGTTAGTCACGGAGCTTTAGCTAGCCAAATAGCAACTGGAAGCAAGATCAATTTGTGTATTTACCACATACAATTCAGACGACAAGAAAGTCTCGAGACACTATCGTATGCTGTGTAGTTAACCGAGACGTGCTGGTGTTGTCTTTGGCTTGGAAGATTTCTACAATTTCGACGTAAGCACTGAACTGGGTTGTAGAGCCAGAAGTAAAGCGTAATTAAAGTGAAAATCATGGAACGGCACGCAGACCGAATGGAAGAGAACAGAAAACCATCTCCGGTGGCCGTTATCAAACAAGACCAGCATCTAATCGGTGAGTAAGTGTATCAGGAATGTGTGTGCGTTTACTTTTTTTGCCTTTTAGTTTTTCGTTCATCTCCTCCGGTTACCGCTTATCAGGAGAAAATTTGTTTCAAGCTACCGAGCTAAACACTTGGTAAAGCGCAGACAAAAACCTGAAAAGAAAGAAAAAAGAAAAGAAAAGAAATAGAACAAATAACTTTACCAGCTCGATTCTTCCGAATCAAATGAGTGTGGTCAGATGGAATACGTGCTAGTGGTAGCTGGCAGTATGGCTGTGGTAGCTTATTACATTGCAAGCATTTGTAGTCGGTGTTTACGGTTCTGTTAAATTTCACTTACGATAACGCGGTGCAAGTAATATTGTCGCCACCACCAACGGAGAGAGGGTTACGCTTCGTTGTAGTTTTGCAGTGAAAAGTGGCAAAACAAACAAAGCGCAATTGTAACATACAGACGACTAACGCCAATCAACCATCATGCATATTTCGGCAGCGGTCGTCAACAGTCTGCTGGACAGCTTAAACGACAAGGAGGAGCTGCTGCGTAGTACGACGGAAGCATCCCTGATCCGCATTGCCAAGCGACGGCACGATGAAATCGTAGAAGTGTTCTGTGAATACAGAAAGAAGCATCCAAAACTGGGCGACACACACACTCTAATCATACTGAGGTAAGGTGTAACGAGACATTTATTTTTTTCCCCGTTAAAATGATGCATCTCCCTGCCATGAACGATTATCGATTTTGTTATTCTAAAACCTTGGATTGATGAACGTTGTATTACGTTACGTTGTATTACCAGCAGTAATAGCAACCTGTTACTAAATGTTCAATTTTGTTTTGCGATAACCTTACACATTCGTTACAAAGTTAGAATATTTAATCAGTCATTTCCGTAGGTCTGTTGTTTTGTATTTCTGTTGTTTGCTACTGAAATGTAAAAGAAATGTGATGTAAAAGAAATAAATTCAATGTTTTGTTTGTTTGTTTTTCCTTTTGCAGAGTGATATCCTACATAGCGACGAACTTGATCGACGTTATCGATCCAAACACGGCCTCCAAATGCATCCAGTACAGCATGGCGGAAATTATGAAGATAACCGAACAGAACACCGCCGTGCAAAATCCCTGCCGGGAGATACTAGTCGCGGTCGGGCGTCGATACTGCAAGGAAATCATGGAGATTTTTGTGAAACACCTGGAGCAGAACCAGCTCGGCAACTTCATGATCATGCAATCGGTGGGAGCACTTGCGACGGCAAACACCATGGATACGGTGCCGTACATAAAGCCCATTCTTGGGCTGATTCTGCCGACACTTTCCATGGTAAAGCAAGACTTTCTGCGCCAGGCTTACGCATACGCGATAGGGCGGTTCTGCGAAGCGTTTTCCGAGTACCAGGAGTACCAAAGGCAAAATCCAAACGAGGAGATACCGATGAAAACGGGCGTGCGGTACGAAATTCACGACGAGGTTTCGATCGTGTACGACCACTTTCACGCGCATTGGCTATCGTCACGCGAACCAAAGATAACGGGCGAGGTTTTGAATGCGTTCTCCTTCATGTACCCGTTGCTGCCGGTGGAGCGAGTCAGCGATAATCTCTCTAAAACCGTCACGAGCGTGTTGGCACTGTACAGGAAAAGCTTGGACCGGAGCGCTATCACGCAGTACCTAGCGGCTATTATAAAAACGGTCCTGGAGCTCGATTCGAAGCTGCTGGCGCCGATGTCAGACAATCTGGTTGCCTGCCTGTTCGAGCTGGTGTGCGTAAATCCCGACTACGACAAACCGCAGACGGTAAAGGGACACTTTGAGGTGCTGCGGTGTTTCGATCTGCTTGCTCCAGAGTACGGCGAAAAGATCATCGAGATACTGCTGATCCATTTGCGCAACAACAACGAGCGGGAGCGCATTAAATCGCTTCTGGTGGTGACACATCTTACCAACACGTCCGAACCGGTTGTGCGCGATAAGCTGCCGGAGATTACGGCTATACTGAAGGGTATGCTCGCGACGGAGAAACCAATCAAAGTGAAGATTGTACTGCTGAAGACGGTGGTTGCCTTCATACAGAAGAACTTTGTGCGCGATCGCGAGTTTGTAACGTTTCTGATACGCAGCAGCTGCCGGCCAAGCAAGATTAATCTCGATCATGGCAGTGCGGATGAGCACCAGGAGTTTCAGCGGGCGTGCAACGATACGATGCACATACTGTCGTCCACCGTCGGTACGGTGGACCATATGCTGAAGGTGGAGCTGCTGCAGGCGTACCTACGCTACGAATTTACCGACATATGCGGCACGATCGGCAAATGTTTGGCGAATCTGTTCACTAAAGATCCGGAGCTGGTGCTAGCGACCGAGCGCCGCAATCCGTTCGACGAGAACGCAACCGAAGCGGACGAACTGCCACCGCCGCGACCGATTTCCGTGTTTGTTCGTACGCTTGCACTGCTGGGTAACTTTGGCGAGCTGAATCGCATTCAGCATCTGCTCGCATTTCTTAAGAGCTACGCCGGAAGCCTTTACCGCCATCTGGTACCGCTGTGGAGTGAGCAGTTGGGCACGATGCAGACGGAGCTGGCGAGCGGTATCGATGAGCGGCGCTACTTTGAGCTGCTGTTCGGATTCGTGCAGGAAACGATCCGCGACGTGGATGAGTACAAGTTCGTGGAAAGCATCATCGCTGAGATGTTCCACCAGCTGCCACTGTACCAGCCAATCGGTAGCGGTGGTGGTACCGGCGGCGGTGGTGGAACCGGTGCAGCGCAAACGCTAGAGTTTCGTGTGCCGCCGCTGGATCAGGAAAAGCGCATGCTGGTGAAGGTGTTTGGGGTGTGTTTGTGTCACTCGCTGGATGAACATTTGATAGCGAACAAGCTCGATCTGATCATCGCGCTGGCGAAGGCGGAAAAGGGCGAAAAGAACGCACCGAGCGAGGAGTACGAGCGGCTGATGCAGGATTACGCGGAAGCACTCGGCTACGCCTCGGTAGAGCATCTGGACAAGGTAATGGCCAAGCTGACGGCACTCGTCATCGATGAGGGTGCGGTGAAAAAGTCGAGCAGCTTTTTCTCCAACCTTAACTTCATCAAGGATAGTGCGCGTGAGCTAGAGGCGTACAAGCTGAAGGTACTGGCACTGCAGTCGCTGCACGTGATTGTTGGACGCGCACCGAAGGATACGGTGGCGCTACACTTTACCGACCCGGTCGTTCGGTATCTGATCGCGCAGTTCGACAGCAAGGAGCTGTTTGTGCGTCAGTTGGTCCTGAAGACGCTACTCGCCCTTACCGCTGCCCTCTCACCTTCCGATGGTGATGAGCGCATGACCAGCGAGCGCAACCGGACCGATCTGCACCGGATCTGCATGACCATAACGGCCGACAGTGCGAACGAATATTTACCACTGCTGCCCTCGATCATACAACTGGCAACTGTGCTGGTACAGCTGAGTGCCGAGGAGCAAAATCTCGACGTGAACGGATTGTTGAACGCGATCTGCTTTTACTTCTTCACCACGGCACAGAATCTAAAATCCCGGCTAGACTCGACCGAGGACGATACGCGTACCAGCTATCTGGCACGGTTTCTAAACCTATCGCTGCCGGAGGTAAACCAATTCATCAAGACGGTGCTGGTGCAGCAGAACGCTTCGCCCGCCTGCCTAGACGACGTACATTCGATTCTGGAGAAATGGCTAAAGGATCGGAACGGGGAGGTGCGCATCTGCGCCTGCCACGTGTACAACAGCACGCTCGAGGTGTACATGCGTTCGATGAAGATCGGATGCGAGGCACCGTCCAAGTTCAACCAGACCGGCAGCATGCTCGGCAAGATCATACCGCGCTGCATCGATTCGAACGCAACCGTACGGCAAACGGCGGTGGATGTGCTGAAGAAGATACTCGAGATTGCCTGCGTGTACGAGACGCTCACCGTTGCGGACAGCAGCGTCGAATGGGTGAACGAGCTCGACCGGATACGGGACGAGATCGTTACGGACGATGCGAAGGATATCTATCGCATCGCAGCCGAGCTCGCACGTATCATCGCGCAGCGTTTGTCCAGCTACCAGTATGTGCAGTTTAGCAAGTGTCTGCTGTACAGTGTGACCGATCCCGAATCGAGCTCTGTGATCGGTGCATCTTACGTGCTGAAATTTTTCATGCACGTCAAGGGTTCGGAAATGTTCCACGCTATACCAGAGCTGGTAAAGGAGTGTCTTTATGTAAGTGATAGTATACCATTGAAAATAGACCATACTTAATAATGAATCCATCTCGTAAAAATTCGTTTACAGGCTGTAAAAATTTGTGAGGTACCGCGAGCGAAAACAACGTTGCTGAAATCCATCCTCGCCTTAACGAAGCACCATCCAAAGCTAGTGTGCAATGAGATTCTCACACAATCTTTACCGCTCGAAGAGTAAGTTTAGTGATAAGTAAAGGTGTTTATACATTGATATATAAGCTGCTCACATCTATCAAACACACAACCTTGGAGCTTTGACCTATAACCCATAACCTAATTAATGTTTTGTTGTTGTTGTTGTTTTGCTGCTGGTTTTAGTCATGTTATTGAGTACTGGAAAACACTTACGATGGATCCAGATCTGAGCGGTATAGTGTTGGATAATTTTATCGGTTCCGTTACCTCGACCAGCCTGTACGAGCAACCACAGCAGCAACAGCCGGAAGCGAATGACGAAGCAACGCGTACCGCCACGCTACACCCGTTCGCCATCGTGTGTGTGCTGAGGGAGATGTTCCGCTGCACGGAGCTGAAGAACGAAATGCAGAACCGGTTTGCGGAGATTTTTTGCATGCTGCTGTCAACGCTCGCCTCGTACATAACGCTGCTACCACCGTACACCGTACTCGGCCAGCCGGGTACCGCGGGCAACGTGACGATACCGAAAGGCAACCGCCGTGGTGCCAAGGGAACGGTGGGCGCTGGCAAGGACGCAGCGATGAAACTTAGCCCGTGCCAGATGGTGCTGGAAGCGTTCCAAACGTTTCTCGAGACGCTAGGGATGCAGCAAATTTCGCTCGTACTTGGCGTGTGTCCGGATCTAGCGGCCAGTACGGATTTGAACAGCTTCATCGAAATACTGACACCGCTCGGTGTGGCAACGGCCAGCGAGGTTGGCATAAATTCTGCCCTAATGCGCCAGATCGTAACGACGATGAGCCGATACGTGAGCAGCCCGTACGATACGCAGCGGATCGCGTCGGCCGGGTTCTACGCGCATCTGGTACCGCTGCAACCGTGCGGTGAGTCGGCCTCGGTCATCATGCTCAGCCTCGAATCGTCGCTGAACGATCCGAATCCGCTCGTCCGCGGGCTGAGCATCCGTGGCATGGCGTACGTGTGCAGCCTTACGCGGCACGACATCGACAAGTACGCAACGATGTGTTTGACGTCGCTGTTGAAGGGCATCGAAGACTACAACGAACACTGCTTCATCAACATCCCGCTCGACAGTATGCGCGGATTGTCCCGCGTGTTGCAGGCGATTGAACCGGCCAAGTTCGAACCGTTCCAGGTGTCGTCCGCGATCCGCATTCGGCCATTTTTCGAGAAAAATTCAACGGAATTACGCGAATCGGCCATCCTGCTGTTTGGTGATATATGCGGCCTGAAGCTAAAGCAGCTGACGGTCGATACCGACGGACAGCATGAAACGATTTCGGAACTGCTGACGGAGCAGCTGCGGGCCAACCTGTGCACGCTGCTGTTGCACCTTTGCGAGCAGAACAGTATGATCGCTCGTGCGTGCAAGATCACGCTGAAGAATGTGTGCGCGTTGCTCGGTACGGCCAAGATGAATGCGCTAGCGCAGAACCATCTGCTGGAACACGGCCAGCTGCAGTGTGCCAATTTTCTGAAAGATTTTGTCAAACTCATCGTAAGTGATATCGCTTCGTGTGCATGGTTCATTGCTCAGTACACATGAGAACCTTTTTCCTCTCCACAGGGGGAAGAGTTGCAAGATTGGATCAACGATTTTATCGACGCCTGCTTACCAATGCTGCGAAGCCAATGGCCAGAAATACGCGGAAACGCTGCAATACTTATTGGTATGCGTCGNGAATGTGTGCGCGTTGCTCGGTACGGCCAAGATGAATGCGCTAGCGCAGAACCATCTGCTGGAACACGGCCAGCTGCAGTGTGCCAATTTTCTGAAAGATTTTGTCAAACTCATCGTAAGTGATTTCGCTTCGTGTGCATGGTTCATTGCTCAGTACACATGAGAACCTTTTTCCTCTCCACAGGGGGAAGAGTTGCAAGATTGGATCAACGATTTTATCGACGCCTGCTTACCAATGCTGCGAAGCCAATGGCCAGAAATACGCGGAAACGCTGCAATACTTATTGGTATGCGTCGATCGTTTTTTTTTTTGTTTTCTTCTTTGCGCGACTGTTGCCCTTCACTAAACCAATCTTGTACCTTTAAAGGTTTGCTTCATTGCCAGAACGCGAACGTAAAGAGTCAACATATGGAGCAGATTGGCCACAAAATATCGCTACTGCTGAAGGACGAATGCACGACGGTGAAAGTAAGTGGTTCCGAAGCGCTCGGCTATATTTACGGCGAGGTTTGAAGCTGTTCCTCTTGCTGTGGGGTCTACGACCTTTTAACGCTTTTTACTGGATAATAGCCGAGACTGAAGAAGAGCAGCTTTATTGCAACTACTTAACATTTATTCCATTACGCGATGTATGGGTGAGAATTTATCGCAGTTTATATAGAGATATATATATTATTTTTGTTAACTTGTTTTGCACATTAAACATTACGTGTGTGCGTGTGTGTGAGCTTAGTGATTGAACTTGCGGTACCGACCTTGACAAGGTTTCCGGATATATATATATATAAACACACACGCTAAGAAGAGGAAGAATAAGAAGGAGAACACGCTATCGAAATGCAGTAGTATATGGGTACGCTTCTTTATTTTATTACACCGTGCAAAGCGCCAGCAATCCGAAACGTCACCCGATGCAGTTAGATTGATTGATGCAGTTCAAAAATGCAACTTGCGTTGCCGCAAGCACTGATAGAATCTGGTGGCAAACGTTCCACTGAGTGCACCGTGGCAGCGCGGTCCCCCGTTAACGTGCAGCATCGTGTAGTCGACACAGTCCACTAGTCCATCGCCATTGCAGTCGGTGCCATACTTCTCCATGTACTGCGTCACGATACCCGTCGCACAGTCGTAGTCATTTGCACAGTCTTCAAACGCACCCCAACGTGTAGGTTCGTCGGCAGGCAGTACATTACGCCCTGCATCCATCCAATAAGCGCGGGATATCGAGAACGGACCGCAGTACTGTCGGTGGTACCAACGGTAATGAGGGGTTTTAGCAGCTGTTTCACAAGGTTAAGCTTACCGATTGTCTGCACGTTGTTGACGAGCTGCAACCAGTTGATGCTTCACAGATGCACCGAAAGCACGTAGCGTTCAGGTTGGACAGAAATATGGCATTCACCATCGGAAACGACAGCGCCAGCAGCATCCACAAACCGATAGTACGGAAATAGGCCATTGCGGAGTGTTGCATTGAGATGTGCTTAATTCTCGATTTGCCAGTCGACTGATGAGCAAGCGATAGAAGATGCGACCTTGCGATAGAGTTCTGCTCTAGTTGATAAGCTTGACTGAGCCGCCCTGATGTATGCACGGTCGATGTTCGAGCTTATGTTGAGTTGTGCATGTGTAAGAAGGACTGCATCGCTTAGATTGTTTTATTTTTTGTAAACTATATTGATCCTCCACAGATTCTCAGCGTTGATGTTTAAATGTCATCATGATAGGCATCCTAGAATTGGAGGCCATTTTCCATTGTATGCGTATGGTTGCTCCACAATACAGGTTTAAAATTCCTCACACTTTCAGCAATAAAATCCATACACTCTAGTGTCATAGAGCTAGACGATAGGTGCCTTTGGTATCCCTTGTACATCTTCTTCTACGTACACAACTCTAAATCTTCGGTGTCTCGCTTTTTTTTTACACTAGAAATCTTTCGTATACAATTAATTCATAATCTTATCATCATCAGCAAGTTCGTGATGACAACACCAGTTACGCATAATATAGCCTCATGGGACAACTACAAGAGACATTTAGTTAACACTGATATTGTTTTTTTTTTGGAATTCAATTGGAATAAGCTGTAACTTCTTCTCACATCCCATTTGGTATCCCTTTAAGAACAGACAATTCGTATGGTTAATATTTTAGATAAACTTTATTTCTTATATCCGCTTTATCTGAAATGAGTCGTCCCTCTACAAGTGGTCACGTTGAAATGATACATCAGAAGATATTAATCCTTCTCCATCCCAGGTATGCAACTAACGGCTAATGTGTGTACATGAGAGCGGGATGGTGAGCAGATATTTACATTAATCTTTCTCTGGTACTTGCTATCGGTACGTATCCAGTAGTCGCTGAGTGTAATCGTAACTTCCCAGCACGTGCGCTACTGTTATGGATGGCTAACTGCATTCGGTGGCTCTGGTTGGTCCGTGTTTGCTTTCCCTGCTATCAGGCTATTTAACAGTAGAACAATATATAACTACACCTTAACCCTCGTCCCAGCGCTCAGAGGTCCGACTCTACGCCGCTGTCGAGAAAGTCGCGCAGTAGCGTGCCGACCTGCAGCGGAAACACACGGATGATGGTGTTCAGGTACAGCAAATACTTCGGAATCGACACATCAACCAGCCCGCGGCGCTGACCATCGATAATGGCGGCGGCTGCCTCGTCCGGCTTTACCAGGCGCATCAGGTTCGGGAAGCGCATGTGCGGCCGCTTGCAGAGCCCGGTGTCGACCATGTACGGGTACACGGTGGTGAACTTGATGTTGGGCTTCCGCGCATCCTGCCGCAGCTCCTCGGCGAGCGCCTCCATAATGCCGCGGACGGCAAACTTGCTGCCACAGTACGGCACCAGGTTGTTCAGCCCGCACAGCCCGGCAACGGACGACATGGCCACTATGTAGCCCCGGTTCTTTTCCAGCATGCCGGGCAGATAGCTTTGCAGCAGCTGTCACAAAATCGGTGTACCGTTAGTTAGTGGATGTGTTTGGTCTGCGCCGCAGTGGTGCCGCTGTGTGCGTGATACGTACCCAGAAGTGTGCCATAACGTTGATTTCGAACGTTTTGCGAATTTCTCCCTCGGTCTGCTGCAGCAGTGGATGAGTCGGCATGATGCCGGCATTGTTCACCAGTATCGTAACGGTACCGACCTCCTGCTGCACCTGCTTCGCCGTCGCGATAATTTGCTCACGGTTCGTGACGTCACAGCTGTGTAGAAAAGCGGACAAAAACGAACGAAATGTAAATCAGTGGGTCAAAAGTTCAGCGAAGGTTCTTGTTTTGTTATGCTGTGTTGTGTTGCGTTGTGTTGTGTTGTGTTGTGTTGTTCGTTTGTGCTGCGGTACGCCTACATACATGTAACCGAATGCGTTGCCACGCTGCTGCCGGATGGTGGTGACTGTGTCCGTGTTCATCTTTTCATTGATGTCAACACAGATAACGGTGGCACCGAGCTGAGCGTACTGCAGTGCCATGCAGCGTCCCATGCCGTGGCCAGCGCCGGTAATGAGCACAATGTCGTTGTGCACGGTATCAGCAGCCGGTGGCACCACCAGCCGGTAGAAGGATTCGAGCGTGTGAAAGATCCATCGTACCAACATTGCGACAATGTCGATGATGAGGATCACCAGATTGTAGATCTTCACGCCGGCATTCGGTGTTGCGCTTTGACTGCAATGAAGCGGTTGGCCAACAGCGTGCAGAAAGGGGAATAGAAAAAAAGAGAGATAGAGAGAGAGGGAGAGAGAGAGAGAAAAATGTTAAATATTATGAACGCGTAATGTAGGGACTGATTTTGTTCAGCACGGAACAGCACAGATCCAGTTGCAAACAAACGCTACCGGCAAACGTACGGTATGCCCACCAAGGGAGATAAAACTTTATTGTATTTTCATTTGTAACAGACACCACTAGAGCAATAAGTAGCGTAGTAGCTAGTAAGTAGGCTGGCACTTTGGTTGTTAGCCTCTAAAGGTCCGACTGCAGGCCAGTGTCAAGCAGGTCGCCAAACTCCTGACCGACGCGCAGCGGCAGATTGCGGAACCAGGTGTTCAGGTAAAGCAGATACTTCGGGATGGACGCCTCGATCAGTCCACGGCGCTGCGCATCGATGATGGCGGCGGCCGCATCGTCCGGTTTGACCATCTTCAGCAGGCTCGGGAAGCGTGTGTACGGCCGCTTGCACAGTCCCGTGTCGACCATGTACGGATAGATGGTGGTAAATTTAATGTTCGGCTTTGCCGGATCAGCCCGCAGCTCCTCCGACAATGCTTCCATGATGCCGCGCACGGCAAACTTCGTGCCACAGTACGGTACGAGATACTTGAACCCGATCATGCCGGCGATCGAGGACAGCACCACAATATGGCCCCGGTTCTGTTTGAGCATGTCGGGAAGTAGTGACTGGATGAACTGTAGAGAAAAGAAGGGGCATGGGAAGACCATGCGTTCTGTCAGATAGCACGCAGACGACGCAGCGTTGCACAGCAACACCTACCCAGAAGTGTGCCAGCACATTGATATCGAACGTTTTGCGAATTTCGTTCTCTGTTTGCTGGAGCAGCGAGTGGGTCGGCATGATGCCGGCATTGTTGATCAGGATGGTGACAATGCCGACCTGGTCGCGAATCTTTTTGCACGTGTCAACTACCTGTTGGCGGTTCGTGACGTCACAGCTGTAACAAAACAAAAAAAAAAGAACAGAAACAGACGGCGTGACACGTGGGCCAGCACACCAACACCTGTTGCCGCCCAAAAACCGCCTTACGTGTAGCCGAACGCTTTGCCACCCTTGCCCTTGATGGCGCTGACCGTTTCCTGGTTGGTCTTCTCGTTTACGTCCACGCAGACGACGGTGGTGCCGAGGCTGGCGTACTGGAGCGACAGGTTTTTGCCCATACCATGACCAGCGCCGGTGATGAGTACTATATCGCCGCTAACGTCGCGCGCCGGCGGAAGCATCACCATCTCGACCAGTCCGCGGCTGACGATGTAGATGGATTTTACAATAAACACCAGCACGTCGAACAGTACCAACACTGCATTATACGCCATCACGGCCGGATTGTTCGACGATTCGCTACGATAAGGGTTTAACATCAGTCGCTTTACTGGTCGTCATTAACCCGGTAGGAGGAGCTCCACATTACCGAGACACCCAAGTTCGAAAGCTGGACGAAACATCACTGGTGAAAATCGGTTAACAGGCAGGCACAGGCACATAGACACACAGTCGACACTTGGACACTGGACGTAGGACAACATGCCGATGGATCACAACAATTCACGACTAATCATGTATAATTGTTACAAAGCTCAGTGAAACGTTCATAAATGAGGTGTGTGTGTGTTTTTTTTTATTAACAATGAAACAAACACAAAAAAACATAAAAAAGGAACAACCGGTTATTAGTAACAAAAACAAAAAAACACATTACAATCTTAATGGATATGAAGAGTGAGTTGCAAAAATTATTGCTGGTGGTTTATGACTGTTTTTTGTTTTTTGTTGTTGCTTCCTACAATTATCAAAATGCAAGCGTACATTGGTCTGCTGGTGTAAGGTTACCGAGGTGATAAATGGTCTAATCTCACCGAAATCGCGCTGGTAGTGACCGTTACGGGCATTACAGCGATACACGCAGCCTATATCTAAGCCGGCGATGGCGGAGTTATCGATGTAAACATGAACTTGAACCTTTGAGTTTGATAGCAAGTAAAGGTTTCCGTTACGCTAGCTTTAGCTGATACGATGGTTGAAATCGAATGTTACGAAGCTTATAGGCTCCGTGCGCCGAGCCGAGCTGTTGTCAAGGTTCGGTTTGGATAATTTGCTGAACCCATTTTGACGAGTCATTGCCATCGTCTGCATTTTTAGAATTCAATCTCAATTTTATAGGAAGCAGCAAGGAAGAGGATAGAATAGTTCGACAAAAAAAAATTCCGTCAAACCTTCTCAGCCCAACGAGTTTGTCAATTGAATGAAATGCTGCTCGGACATTAAACACAGCAAGACAGCATGAATATCTTCGCAAGAACAAGTCTATTCGATTATAGTACATTTAAAAATGCAATGCTCATGTAACACTTGTTACAATTTCAAGAGACTCTCGAGTATTAGCATTACGGGTGATAGATCCGTAAAGCCTACACATGGAACGTTAATGATAGGAGATGGTATAGAACTTGCTGTGGTTGCAATGCCTTTCGGTCCACCAATAGAACGACCTGCACTGCAGGCTGTGATGTAGGATGAGGTTTATAGTACGCTGAAACACATAACACTCGATGACAGATCGACAAACAGTAACGCAATGGCACAGGCAGGTGGTCGTTGGTAATACACCGAACGGAGCGAAACACTTGAGCACTTACTCTTGCTGGGGCATTGTTGCGGGATGTTCTCTCGTGGTTGAGTGACGCTACGGCACGGATTGATGGTGATGCGGTCTTGGACAATACCGCTGCTGGGGATCTACTACTAGAGCACCGTATCGAGGCAGGTTCAAGAGTTCAACTGAGGGCTGACGGTCGTGACACAGCCGTGTTTATTGGGAATTCGTTGATGGTTTCTGTTCTGATTAAAGTGTCTTCGTTTGATTTCGGTATCAAACAGCCAATGGCGCTATCACTGTACCAACACACGCACACCGTTACACGAAACTACATATACGGAGGGGAAACAATGCATGCATGTATTTACGGCACTGGAGTGATTAGAAGGTGGACCTGATGAACCTTTCTACCGAACGCACTGCCACACTACGCAAAGAGAATCTGTCCACGGCACAAACACACTGACTCAGCTGAGCGGCTTCTCTTATCAGCGGTTTCCGTTGATCCGCCTTGGTTATCAACTTCTGATATAGGTTAGGTTTGTGGTTGGAACCGGCGCGAAACGTAACAGTGGGAACACTGCTGCAGCCGGTCGAAATGCTACACTCGGACGCTTCTTAACGAGAATTGAGAATTGGGAGTGGTACCACAAGATCTCCCCCACCCTCCTAAACAGTAGCTCTGATATGCTATATCTTCGACAAACTCACTCCAAAATAGTCGCACAGGGTGTGGTACTAAAATTTCACCCCGGTATTAAAGGAAAAGCACTGTTGTACTATACGCTTCCAGGATCTTCGCACCGTGTACAATTCCTGTGACTTCCAAACACCTTTTGTGGTGTGTGTGCGTTTTTTTTCCCAAGCTTGGTGATGCTCGCTGAAAAGCTTGCCACAGTCTGTAACGAGCCCCGTACCGTTGTGCTGCTAACCACACACTGAAGCTCGTCCGGGCGGACCGATGCTGTTTTAAATTGCCAGCCGCAGAACGCGACCCGCGGGCCACTATCCATCTGCCGGATAGTGGTGGCCTTCCTGCTGAGCACCTTCCTCCCACCTTCCTACGCCACCATTCGCCATTCGACCACTGCCTGGTACGTGTAAAAATTGGAGGGAGTGGAAGATGTTCGGCGAGATCTTCGACCGATCGGTGTAGGGCCGGCTTTCGCGCAAGGGCAAGGCAGGCAAACGTGTGCAAAAGAATGGCCGCAACAGGCTTTCAGAACGGTCCGCACACTTGTCTACGATTCGCGACCCATGTACGGCGGTGTGGTACAGGAAGAAACACACCTGAGCGCAAATGAAGTAGGGTAGACAAAAAATCGGGTTTTGTTTTTGTACCGAGAAGGAAAGAAATTGCAATAATCATCGCTCGGCGACGGGTTTCCATTTTTTTTTAAAACCCCACATTTTGGGAGGGTGGGGGTGTTGTGTCCCGTGCACGAATGGAAACAAAAAAAAGAGAGCTCCAAAAAAACAACAAAAAAAAACAAATCTTCAGCAAAGATCCATCCAGCGGAAGCTCGAAGATATCGGGCCCGGTACGGATGTCTGTGACGCACTTGGTCCGCACCCCAACGAAAACGGTGAGGTGAAATCAAACCGAACAAAAAGTAAGATATGGAGGCAGTTGCTTTTAGGTGTTTCGCCACGATGTGATGACATCTTCATGTCCCAAGGCACACGACGATAGACCCCGGACCGTGCGAGCGAACGACGAATAAAAACAAATTAATATATAAG
Source organism: Anopheles rivulorum (assembly GCA_018908115.1). Classification (NCBI taxonomy): domain Eukaryota; kingdom Metazoa; phylum Arthropoda; class Insecta; order Diptera; family Culicidae; genus Anopheles; species Anopheles rivulorum. Next base: position 1,607,122 of record CM032179.1, read on the forward strand.
GTATATATTTAAAGCAAAAAAAAGAAACACATTCTGCGGCCATGCGGACGAAGCGGCAAAAACAGACGCATCGGACATTGGATAGCTTCAAGGTAAACCATTCTGATGGCCCCGTGCAGAGATTGTGCGGATCCAGATCAACTCTTCGGTTTGGCGAGTCGCTAGTTGATCGCTACTCCCCACCTTGAGCCCGTACCCGGTTTGGCTACTGAGCGGCAAGTTCGATGCCAGTTGACTGACCTTTAACAGTGTCGTGAAGTACATGTGCAGTACACAGAAGGTCAAGCCATGTTGCTGCCATGTCCAGTCCCCTGTCCCTTTTGTATACCCGTGTACGCGCACGTCGCAATGGGCAATTAGTTGTTTCCATTTGTGCAGCGAATGTTCTTTACCGGGTGTTTACGGTGGATGCATTCGCGCGACTTGGCCAATGTTTGAACCTACCCAACGTCTGCTCTAGCTATATACATCGCTGAGATTAAGCGACTCCAGTAAGAGGTACACAGGTACGGATGAAAAGCCACGCGGCGAAACAACCGTGCGAGCGTTACTCGTTATCTAGGTTCGGTGTTATTCGCTCAGCGGACCTTCGATCTGATTGTGGATCACTACCACCTGCTCGCATTCCGCACGTTTCGCCCGCACGTTTGGCGTCGGCAATTTCGCACCTTCGCGCGCGCGTTTTGACCTTGCCACGCATTCGACCACACCGGGTCCGCGAAACCACGAACCAGCGCTGCAGCGAAAGCGAACGCGCCGCAGAGAGAGAGAGAAGGCAAAGCGCGGACCAGACGATATTGACCTAGGACACTTGTGCACACACGAAAACGTATGCGTTCTGTGTTTGAACGTGCGCGGTTCGTTTGTTTCTTTCCTCTGCTTATCGTTTCTCTCTTTCCCTCCCTCGCTGAACGTGCTGCAACCGGTTAAACCAGTTGCGCTACCTTACGCGCATCCTTTACGCTAAACTCGGCTGGACGGCTGGAACACCTTGTTCTGAAGGACGCGGCTAGAACCTGTGTGCGTCTATCGCCGATACGAAGCCACCATTGTGGCTGTCTTGCCGCGTGCAGAAACGCGCCCGCCCGCCTTTGTGTGTGTAAACGGCGAAAGCGTTCTAAGCGTTGCGTGACCGGTTTCACCTGCCCGAGTTCTTTACCCTTTGGTGGGGCGGTACTTCAAGCGCAAACCTGTTCTATTCGTGCTAATGGGCCGGCGCGGCTTAAGAGCACACTAACCTCGATTTGATATGTTTAGAACCATCTCCTTTCCAGCATAACCGAATGCGAAATCGAATGGGCTGTTCGCTCTCTGTAACGGTATATAAACGGTCGAATATATAATTTTATAGCACAATCATCCGTTTCCTGAACCATGATTGAACCATGGAGCTTCGATTATCCGGGTGACATTTATCCGTGTATCGGACTATCCGTTGCACCTCAGAAATGACAGTTCCAAAAACGATTAAACGAGCAAAAAAAATAATAGAATATAATATTGTAAAAAACAAAAAAAAAAAACAAAGTATAAATCACTAAAGATTCTGTCTGGAAATCCATTCTTGGTTAATGATGCTAAACACTACTAGTCTAAATGTTCTGGCACCAGCCGGAAGATCGCAGGCAAAGGTAAAATGTATCGTCCAGGGAAATATATTTCTCGTTTCAAAGACCTGATCCACAAATCTCAGATTAGAAGATGAGTTTGTCAAAGAATCTATTTCGAAAGAAGTATCCAAACGATCGAGACCGTGTGATCTTATTCTCACAAACTGTCAGCGATCCTCAGTGATCCTGCCGGGATGGAATGTTGAATGTTGAACGTGAATGTAAACCAGAATAGTAAGTAAACTCCGGCATCTGAGAATTTCTATGTTTATAGCAGCTAGGTATTTTGGGATAGCCTGGATCTGTATTCGGCCCCTTGCATCCATGTGGAGCTCTTGATGCATTTACGCTTGGAAGCTTATTTCCTAGAGCTCTGCAATGTAAAAAGCTGGAACTTTGTTACACCAGCTTGATTGATGTTCCATTCTCTTTTGATCAAGCTGAAATACTACTACCTGGCAAATAAGAGAGAGACAGAGAGAGAGAGACTGGAAGGTTCTAGGGTGGCTAGTGTTTGGCAGTGGATCCGGGACTCTACCCTTTTTGTCTGATGCGAGGTGTCACTCGAACCGTTCGCGCGCTGCATCAACACCAAGGGCAACGATCATATAATTGGCCCGGTTGCTGTCACACTGCTCGCGAAGCGTGTCCGAACGGGGTCCGGCGATTAATTTATCACACTGATCGCACACTTGTGGACAAGAACCAGCAGCAGGTTTGGGGTCACGATACGGTGACTCGCATGTGCCGCTCGGTGTTCTGGAAAGTGCTGCCGTGTCCCCGATACATGTGTTGCCTGCCGCAAACCTTCCAACCGAACCACAACCGGCTAGCTTGGCGGACATTTTTTTTTGTCCAACGAACGAATGTTGCTTTTGTTTTCTTCTTCTTCTTTTCCAGTTTTGTTGGGAGGGGGGGGGGGTTGTTTTTTCCACCCCCTTTTTTTTGCAATGCAAACCACCTCTTGCGCTTGTTTGTGCTGCTACCGGGACCGGGCGCGCTGCTAGATTCGGATGCTTGTCGGTTTCGTCACCCCCAATTAGCACCCTCGTCTAAGAGGGTGGCACGGAAAATGTCAATGCCAGTTCTGGGTGCCCCGAATGCTTCCAGCGGCGACGGAACGACGATCGACGCCGGGTGTTTGCACTGTGTCTTTTGTGTTGACTTACCGGTCGTTGCCGTCGCTGTCTTCGCGTGTGCTTCTTGGCGGGCGCGGCGGAATGCCAGAGTTTGAATTATCGATGAACTGCCTGCGGGGACAGAATGGGTTGGGAAAGGGGAAAACAAATCAATAAATCAAAGAAATAGGAAAAACATGCTGGCCAAGATGAGCAGTTGGCATTGGGAAATCGACGAGGGTGTAAAGGTGATACATTGTGGGACCTTTACGTGGGAGGTTCTGCATTCTGGGAAACATTTCAACACCGGTTTATTTTCTGTCTTCTGTCCCGTCTCTCTTACTGCATCTTGTAAAAAAAAGTGAAGGTTTCCACGTTCTCTATCGCTTCTCTGTCGCTCTGTCTCAGTCTCGCCTAAGGTTTACCGTGCACTGTGTAAAGTGGTTGCTTTGAAGTGAAGAGGCGAAAGTTGCGGTAGGCACAGTGACCCAGATGGCGAACCTCCACCATTAATGAGGCAAACGCATAATGGCCAAATAATCATTACTTCCGTCTCCATCGAGCCCGTACCCAATCTTCAGCGCGCGGCCTTGGGCACCATGGCACCGGTCCGAAACAGTGTGAAACCACAGCACGGAAGTCTTCCGCAAAACCTGCAACGTAACCTGGCACGTGCCTATTAATGCTGTACATGCGTGCGACCGGTAATTACAGTCCTTGAGCGTTCTTTGCTCGAATCTAACGGGTTGGCTTGCTTGCACATAAGGACCGCTCTCAAGACATTCGTGCCTTAAAATCGATACAATATCTCAAACGACATCTCGTCCAAACTTCGTGTCTGGGTGATATTTCGTGAAAGAAGAAAGAGTGGTAGATCTAGATTCTTTGTTGCACGGGCGACACTAATGCTCGGTGCACATTCTGATCGCGTTTCACAAACCTAGAACGCGTTACTGAGCACCGTTCGACATGAGGCCAACACGTGACGCTTATCGCATAAGAGTGCATCCCAATCGCGTAACCCAGCCGCGTATGTGATGCATTCGTTTTTGATGCCACCCCCCCTAGCACCATTCAAGCGTTGCAATTCGTGTTTGAAAAAAAAAAACTATACAAGATTGATTGCAGGTTATGCAAGATCTGGTGACATCACAGCGCGGCGAGAATAAAACATTTGTGTGACTGAGTTTTTTTTTTTGCGGTATGTTCTGGCTACATTTTTGTAGCTACAATCGATGGTTTCCTTAGCGCGCCACTTCAACTCACCTGTCACTGCGAAACACCGACAGTGCATTGTCGATGTTATCATCCTGCAGCATGTTCATGATGATGATCCTTTCGCACTGGTCAGCTGTCACCTGTCAAACGCGCGGCTAGTAGTTTGCGTTGGTCGTTGTGGCAAAGGTTTATAGTGTGTAGTAGATATCGGTACTACCTTCCAAATGATTGCACTAGCGATAACTGTCAGAACCGAACGGAACGTTTGGGGGAAAAAAAACACCTTAAAACGCTTTTCACGCAATTTTTTGATTTTGTTATTTATCACGCAAACCCAACATACTACTTAAAACGGATGTTTTTCTTCTTTGAATGGGAGTTGTAAAACCAACCAAACAAAACAAAAACAAAAAAGCAGCAGAGAAAGAAACGGTTCGCGAAAATCCGATCCGTCCACACCCGCGGTTCGAAGGCAACTAACTGGAAGTGGTGCCGATGGTACCGGGCCACGCTTAGGAAAGCACTCCTAAAGCGCTCGGAAAGCACTTCTCGCGTCAGTCTCGTCCTCGGCGTCACCAAACGGATCCCCTCGTCAACCCCCCCCCCCCTCCCCCCTTCCTTCCCCTTCCTTCCGTTCGTCTCTTTGCCATCATTTTGGTGGCGCCCTTACCCTTGCCTGATGGTGCGCCCCAAACCCCTTCCCTCGTACCCCTTCCTACCCCACCCTCACCCTCCCTTCCTTCCAGCCACAATTTCGAACGAGAGCAATTTGTCCAAACAAACCGTCACCGTACGCCGAGCCACCCTTCCGTGCTCTCGTGCGGATGCTTTATCTCTTTCCGACACGCTCGATCGTGCACAATCGATGCACAGTGGGTCGATGCATCTGGCCACGGTATGGCACCAAACACACACGCTCTCTAACCCTTGTTTGATGCGTGCATGATTAGCAGCGACCGATGGTTTCGATTGCAAATGAGATGTAATCATTACAACCATCTTACTGCTCTCCCCCAGCGAATGGCACACTGCAACGCGAAGAGCAAAAAAACAAAATGATGCTTCGCATTTTGTTGTTGTTGTTGTTATTCTTACACTTTAGCACACGACAGCTATTAATGGCTTTATCTGATGTTATAATCGAAAATAATTAACAAGTCCGTTTGCACCCACGCTTCGATCGTACGCTTCACGCAATGTTCTGTCCACGGTGCGGTCACACTGTGCAACGGCCGCTGTGTTAGCTTCGTTTAACATTACTATTTTTACGTAATTTGTCCTCCCACCACACACGCACAGCGTACGTATATGTACCTGCTACCAGTCGAGCAACCGTTAATGGTGTAGCAATGAACACCTGGCACGGAAGACAGGTGAGTTCATGATACATTCATGAGCAGCGAGATGGTCGACCGATGGACAAGGCGATAATAACTATTACTTTGTTCTGGATATGATTGACAGTACGTTTGTTGTAGGATATATACGCGATATCGCGTTCACATGCAACCCGTTTCGGGTAACACATTATTGTTTGCATGTCCTAACGATTCTAATCCCCGCAAAGTGCTGTTGAGTAGCAGCAGAAAAAACGAAATTTTAAAATTATTTACAGCTACAATACCGCAAACCACAATACCGGTAACTATGTGCGATTTTTGCTGTTGCTGTTTTGCCCACAACAATGCCCACGCTGAGGATAACAAGATCAAGTTTATGCGGTTTGTAGGTTATGCTACCGGGGCATATTGAGGTCTCATCTAGTGGTCAGTGTCACAGTGGTATCCTAAAAAAGCCGGTCCGACCATGAGATATTTCCATCTCTACGCACCACACCGCCCGCCAATAGCTGGCCCGGCGAGAGAGAGAGAACGAGACGGACCTGGAGGTCGTCGAATAGCCCCAAAACGTTACGCACCGCACAAAGGCAGGCCTGCCAGGCAGCGTCAAACAATATTAAAATTCGACCTCCCCTCCCCACCCTTCCCTTTCCACCTCCCCCCCCCTCCCCCCTCTCCTACCTCTTCTCCTCCCCCACCAAGTGGCTAACCTCGAGTGACCTCTAAAGCGCCCGTTGGTGTCCACGTTGTGCGCCGGCTGCAATTAAGCGCTACGCGCGCCAACGTAAAATTCGTCGTCCGCGTGTGCTTATGTCGCCGATGTTGTTGTTGCTCGTGTTCTGGGTGGGCATACATGTTTGTACCTTTTCCTTTGCATTGCCGTTGCTGGTTTGGTTTTGTCTCACCTGACCATTCAAATGTGCGTGTGCCTGGTCAGCGAGTAAATTAGTCCGTATCTCGCAGCGCACAAATGCGCCATTGCGAGAAGAAATCAAAGCACACTCACGTGCGTGCCGGTTTGGCAATCGGTTGTAACAGTGGTTCACTTTCGGGTCATGCACGCAGCCTGCATGGCGAGGCAGCAAAAAAAAAAAGAATGGAAATGGATGTAATTAGCAGTTAAAATGGAAATCGTCTCCCTTCTTCAACCCGCGGAATTTGTTGCAACCCCAGCTAAGAACAACAGCAAGCTTTACATGTAACGTGTAACCGTTACCTTTACGTGCCGTTGCATGCTTTCTGGTAGAAGATTTCCAATTTTCCCAATGCATCCTTCAACATTTTGTTCTACCGTTTTGACAAGTGAACAAAAAAATAATTAAAGCAACCCATTCCAATCGTACTATTTACGAATCAATTGAGCTGTAAATGCTGTAACGCAATGCGAACTCGCGTGCTCCGTAATTCCGTTCCGGTGTGTGTTTGTGTGTGTGTGTGTGTTGTCGGTCTTGACCATGGACGGCCAACCGTATATCTACGGAAAGGTGAGATTGTAAAATGTTTACCATAGCAGCGAGTATCATCAAACAGACAGAATTTGTATGTATGGCTATGGTAGGACATACAGACAATTAGTGCACGTGCCATTAAACATGAGTGTGCTCTCCTGCTAGTGTAGTGTTCTCATTGCCGATAACATGTACGATACAGCAGGGAAATGGCACACCGGTGTAAAGTAGGTTGCTAATGATCCGAGCAGCATGACGTCATTGCGTCGAATGCTTCATTACTTTCCACTGAAACGCAAACACGTGTACGTACCGTTTCCGATGTGGTGAAACTAATCGAATGAGAGGATAATTAACAGGAGCGCAATTAATCTTTACTTGAATTTATCCTATTACGAGCGATCTGCCGTATTTCTATCGTTAATTGTAGATTATCTTATTCTTTCTTTACATCCAATGAAAGACAAACTTTACGCGTGAAATCTTTACTATCTCGATATTTTCGAAACTATGCTTTTAAATACGGCGAGCATTATAACGCTTTAACGCTTCATTCGATATGAATAAACGTATAAATTTCACAATTTCATTCAATTATTTCTGTCATCGTACGTAGCCATTTTTCTTTATTTAAACAAAAGGCACTTCAGTGTAAGCTTTCATGCCCGAAACCCTTGTTATTCCGTTGCGGTCTTGTTTTTTTTTTTCGTTTTTAAATTTTATCTACAAGTACAGCAGTTTAATTGGAAATTAAAGAACAAATTTGAAACTGTTGTTAAGTTTAACGGTGCGACCACTGTGCTGTCCACCAGCCAGCAAGTAGCTGTCAGATGTGATTCGCCATCTTAGTATACCGGTCAAAGGAGGTCCAAAACATATGTTTTGTATTCAGAACAAGACTGAACAAACGTCATACATTCATAGTGCTCGCTGAAAGAAACTTCGCGAAATCTGTTTTTTCTGATGCCTTTAACACTCGAACTACCAAGCTTTTAGTCACTTTATAATCATTTTAGTAGAGTTGGATTCTGTTTTGCCCTTTTTTTGTAATTTGTACTAACGAATAGATATGTAGAATCATACATCATCTACGGGAGAAAAGCTAAACTGCAAACAATAATGTGATGAAAATGAAGCGTTTCTGTTTATTCTGCTTTGTCGGTGTCACCTACTGTTGAAGATCATTTTTCATCATGCAATCGCTATGAACAACATCATCAGAATTATACTACTACCTCAGAATTATATATTAGTTCCTATCGTATCATTACATTCCAACTACACAACACTGACCTGGTAACATATTCCGCTAAATGACGTTAAAAATTGCTTACAAACTAGTTAAATCGGGTTGTACTATGTTTAACACACGGAAAACATTTGTTGCTTACATATAATGCAGGTATTGGGTTTGCATTCTGGCGAAAGCTAGAGCTAGGAAGGATGTACCCGTTGGACTTGCACAAGTTTCTGTATTTTTTGGCGTTCCACCGTGGAATTACCAGCGATTAGGTTAGGCGGATTTCTTAAGCGTCCAACAAATTAGTGCTGATCCGGTCGGTGCGTTTTCGCTAATATACTGCAATTTTGAAGCGAACCAACAATTTCAGCTGCCTAAACCTGTCCCCTACGCATTAGCGTAATGTTTCTGTGTTTCGAGGTGTATTTGCGTCACCGTACAATATTGGTTATGTTTTTGTTTAACAAGTGGCCGATAGCGCAAATCGGAACGCGCCTGCCGGATGCGGAACCGACCTGCCTAAACGTGCGTGACCTTCGCTGCGGAGCGGTACGGCGATGCGCATCGCGATTTTGTGACGTGCTGAGTGGTGCCCCAAGGCCCAAGGTGAGGACGCGTTGAAGAAGCCACTTTAACGACAATGTCGTACATCTTCCGGGACAACGTTTGACCTGTTTACGCCGTGCGCGGCGAGAAGCAGGTTTCGCCATGTCTAACATCGACACACCAGTGCCCGTGACACCCTGGAAAGTGACAAAACATGAAACGTAATTTAGATTGCCTGTGGGGAGTTTTTGCCCACCGAATACCTGGGTGATCCAGTAATGGATGCTTTACCTTCGTTTACGGTTTTTATTTGCTTTCCATTCGACACTCGACTGCTTGGCTGCGACTTCATCCGGTTTCGACAGTGAACATTTCCTGCATTCGGCACGCTCCATCGCCGACCCGTCGGTGACTTAGTTCGAATCTTCTTGTCTGCAGTTTCGTGCGTTTCGTAGGTAAAACAAAACAAAACCAGAAATAAAAATTGAATTAGCGACAAGTGCTTAACAGATGCGGTTGTGATAGGTATAGGTGTATGTGAGCAGGTGCGTGTCTCTATAGTAGACGTAGTAGTGCTGACAGAACGCACTGACAGCTATAAACAAGGCAACGGTGGCAACCGATATAGTGTCACATCGCGCACAATAGCAGCTAGTGGTTTTTGTAGTAGTAGTGGTTAGGAGCGGTAGTTGAACGTCACAGTTGAGAGCTTCATATTTACACGCAGATATGTGTGTGTGTAGGAGTGTGGTAAGATTCGTCTCCCATTTCTTCTTGGCGTGATCAAAGTGTAACAGTGTGGACACTGACCATGATCGTATGCTAGTGCACTGTGCACAGATGATCAGTAAAAGTTTGTGGTTGGATTTAGGTATAAAAAATATAAGACAGATAACTATGTACACAAAAATGATCCGACTATTTGAAACAGGAAGAGCATAATTAAATCTGTGTTTTAGAAGTGGCTCAAGCAATATTTACAGTAGGCGTACTTTGGGATACATTAATCATCATGCACACGAGCAGGAGTATTTTCACAGTTGTGTGCATCATATTAACACGCCACACAAAAGTTCTGCGAACATTGGAACCAAACATAAAACTTGAGTTTATCGTCGTAACTTTTCGTATATACATAGTTCCAGTGTATACGCAACAAGTTCAACGTTGCGAGTACACGAACGTATTGGCAAGGAATATCCTCAATGCATAAAAATAATAAAAAAAAACAAACACCATCAAAATAGCAACCCGTGTGTTGCTCGATTGCCGCGACGACTATCCGGCGTAAGAAATGTCTTTCCACGCGCTTTATAGCGTCAATATAGCGCGGTGAAAACGGTAATGACAGCCAAACCGTGAATGTAATAGGGTGAGAAAACGATGTAAAAAAAAACCATGGTACAAACTAACAACTACCAAAGCAGGACGAAACAAACATTCACATGCTAAGGCGAAGTTTGGGGAAAAAATCCAGCCAAACGTTGGTCGATACGGTTACACACAATGCGAGCGCGGGCACGAGCAAAACAAAGGATAGCGAGCTAAAGGCAAAGAGATTGTTATGGTGTGTTTGCTCGTGGAGCTTGCGTTTACCTCGATCCTTGTGGATGGGTTACCCTATGTATGTTTTGTGTACGCGTGTGTGTTTGTGTGTGTTTTTGGTTTATGTGTTTGTAGATTAAGGATATGCCGCTCCTGTCGGAAAGCACTGAGCTGCCTCCTGCGCGGAGTGAGCACAGGCTCTAGGGTAAATGGTTGGAGCTAATGGTTGAAGAAAGAAACAAATGTATCGTGAAAGGCAGTAAACCAAGGGCAACATTTACGCTTGCAGTGTCGACAGGAAGGACATCGTGGCACGATCCGACGGTAAGCATTGACCGAACGCTTCGAGCAGCAGCGGTTCCTCGGCGATCGCTTCCTGGTAATCCTGGAACGAGATCTGGCAGCCCCAGTTGAAGGCAAAGGCTCCAATTACTTCTGCACTTCACACCATCGCACCGGTCAGTTTGCAATGCGCCAAACATTACGCTTACCTTGCCGTCCTTGTCCATGTCCAGCTTGCGCAGCGCTATCTCCACCAGATCCTTGACGCCCTCGTCCGGATCTTCGTCCTGCGGCTGCTTGATCAGACAGTTGCGCAACAGTGCGAACATTTCGTCCTTCGTGATGAACCCGTCACTGTTCAGATCGTACACGCGAAAGCAGAAGGCGGTTTTCTCCGCCTGCGAACCTTTCAGAAAGGTGGACAACCCCATCAACCAGCCCTCGAGACGTATCGGCAAACCTTCGTAACCTTTCTCCCAGGCGCAAAAGATGCGCTCCATCAGCGTTTCCTCCGTCACGATGTCGAATGTGCTGTGGAGCAGCTCGCGGAACACCGACCGGTCGATGCCGTCCATCGAGGAGCCAGCCTTCGCTATCACGCCCGGATTGCTGGCGGCAAGTGCCTTCGAATTCATGCTAGCGTTGGCAACCAGCTTGCGGTAGATTTTACACAGCGCTTCCACTTCTACCCTGTAACGGTATGGAACATGTTTGTTGTCGCTTGTTTCGTTATTTCGTTATGTTTCTATAGGCAAGCTAACATAGCCTCTTCTGACAACAGAGAACGTTTACCTTCTTATGCAAACAGACAGTTGAACTTTGAGTAGCAAGATCCGGAGCTCAAGAACATTGCTGACGACATTGACTTTACGACACAGGAGCAGGAATGGGTCAGAAATACCGAAAGACGGTCGAGGTTTCAATAATAACATTTCCCAGAGTTGGAAGACCGAAAGTCTAGTCAATAGCAACTCGCGTTACGTGAACGTGAAGCACACTCTGACGAACACCCAAGTTTTAATTACTACACAAACGACTTCTTACTACAGAGGGGATTGCGAACAACAGAAGTATTGACAATATTGTGTTAAGTAGTTCGCCAGAATAACTCTCGCCAGACTTCAGTGGGCCTACCATGTTATTCGAATGACACTAGACGACCCAACCCGTAAAGTTCTTGTAGGTTGTCCACATGGATAGAGGAGGGGTGGTATGCCCAAACTAAGATGGAGTGATGGCGTGAATGCGTCCGCTAGAACGTCCGGGATAAAGGGTACTACTACAGCAGGTAAAAGATCGCGAAGCGTTTGTAGGATAAGTAACTCAAGTAGCTCTTCTTGCAGTGGGTAACTACTCCACAACATGCAGGTCTTAACAGGTCTTAGTTTTAAATGCTAAAACATTGATATTTATTGAATAACAGAAAGCGAGGGAGAACCTAGATAGCACTGATAAATCTGACACTCCGATGAAAGTCTCGCAAGACACTTTGCTAACGAACAGTCTTAAATTATGCCTGTTGATGATTGCCACATACGTGAGTAAAAGTGGAAAAGGTTTATATTATTAACTTTATTTAAAAAAGCTACATAGACCATCTTATCGCACAACGACCCAAAAAAGCTGCATTTCTAAGAGCCCCAAACAATATCCCAGGTCTAGCGTGCAATAATGGAGCAAATTAACTCACACGACATCCGCAGCTGGTGCCATCGCCGTACGGTTCTGCACGGTGATTGTTCTCCACTCCATGGAACGATCCTTCCATTGCAAAACCACGAAAATAATAAAGGAACAATATGTCTCCCACCCTCCAAAAAAAAAGGGCCGTATGTATTGCATGTCAATGGGTCGGGGTTCCGTACCACGATAAAAAGGACATCGATGTTGTATCGAATCATAAATGATAAACAAATCAATAACGAGAAAATTTATGCATTTTTGCCGTACACCGTGGCGCACCCTGTGCACTAGGTACGCGCTCCACTCGAAAGCGAACCCGTGTACTAACATACATTTTGACGACCCGGCGATGAGAACAACATATCTGAATCATGCTTAACATACCGTTCGGACCTGGCTAGTAAATCATGCCCTGCGGTTAATGTTACCAAATTGAGGTTTTGGAATTGGTTGGAACAGGTAGTTAGAGGTTGTCCGACCTAACGACTCCACGCGTGGAGGCGTGTGCTTCGCGTTCTTTGCCAAACCAATTAAAGACTCAGCTAGACTTCCAACCAATATCGAGTGGATTTCATGTTTAAGTTAAAATTGAAATCAACGCTTGTGGAAAACAAAGTTCCTAGACCTCAGAGACCTATTTGTATCACAGCACAATCGTCCAACAACGATTGGTGGCCATCTTTTAAAATTCTCGGACTTTCGGAGCTTTCGGGCGAAATTTGAAATTAATAATTAAACTATTTTCGACACAATATATTTAACGCTCTGCTGTCTAATGCTGCAATACTTCACACTTGGATAAATCTTTATCCAATCTCGGCAAAACACCGATATTACAGACGTTCAAACACTATGCGAATGAAAGTAGGATTTGAACACACCAACGCTCGGTAGCGTACCGACTCACTTACTTGGAAAAGTGCGTCCGGCGCTTGTACATCTCCAGCATCTTCGGGTTCAGCTTGCCATTCAGCTCGTCCATCCTGGCCAGAATTCGTCTGTTATCGCGCGAGATCGCGGTACGTGCCGTGCCGGTACTGTGCTGATCCTTCGAGTGCGTATCGGCCCGCGGCTGATGGGCACTGCTGGGACCGTTCCCGGCCGGATCTCTCGACTGGGCCGAGGCTCGCCTACCACTGGCCAGAAAGATGGAAACGCTTTTCATTATCATTGCCCCACCCTTGGTGTTGTTGTGGAATGAAGCCGCCAGCGACCGGCCCGCACCGCCACCCTCCTTCGGTTGCCTTCTGCTCATCGTTGCCAGGCGTCCTTCCGTTCTTCGGGTTCGTGCCGTTAGTCTTTTTATATTGTTTGTTTTTTTTTGTGGTCCTGTTTTTTGGGGGGACCGAGTTCGTTCGTTCGGCACTTGTTCGGTTCGTGCACGGCGTTGGCAACCGATGCGTTACGCTCTCGCTCTATGTATTCAGATTGTTGTTTATAGCCAACGGCCGGAGTTCAAGTCCTGTTGGTTTTTTTGTTTTGTTCGAGCCCCGATTGTTCTTTTGAGTTTCCAACGTTCAACAAAGGTAGGATGTGGGTTTGAGCAATAAAACTGTACTGCGACATGTATCACAGCTGGAAAAAGTTTATAATTTATATCTTTAAATTAGTTTCAAAACAATGAACACAGTTGTATTAGGACAATATCAGTAATTGATTTTAAAATATTATAGAAAAGCTTTATCAATAAGTCATTCTATTCTTTTGGTCTATAAAGAGACTACCTGCTCTAAGCCGACTTGAGCGTTGTTTATGGCTTGAATTACGTATTAAAAAAAACCTAATGAAGGATCTCAACAGCTACACACGCGCGGACCAGTTAAGAGATTTGAACTCACGCCCGCCAAATTGCGAGGTCGTGCTTTACCGATTAGACTTTTTTAGTTGCTGTGAGGGATATCAGCTGTATCGTAACCTTATCTTACGCTGTCCTACTTTTACGGCTTCAACATGATCAAAATACCAAACGCGGTACTATTTCTTAATCATCAAAAAATGTAGGAAAAAAACAAAATAAAGCAAAAACAAAAAAATAATGACATAAAGTTTAAGTTACTAGAAGAGTACGAAAAAAATGTAACATAACAATTATTCTTCGGGTTGATTTACAATTTTAAAGCCCTGTTCATGTTTTAGGGATATTAATGTATAGTCATCCGAACCGAACTGCTCGCATGCTTGCGAATTGTTTGTTTGTTTATTTTTTTTTCTTCTTTCGAGTTCACCATACTTTTACCCAGTTCATATACATCTTGTTCCTTTTTAGACTGGAAGAGTTGGTGTGAGGGAAGTTCACCACGGTACATTATAATTGCCAACGAAACACGGTATAGCAGCAAGGGTTCGCCTGTAAAATTTGGTGTCAATCAATAGCAAACGTCAAACGGTGGAACGCGGGGTACGTTGATAAGCCCAAGAAAGGACTAACCTTCGCCGACAGCTAAAGGTAGAAATATATTGGCGTCTGCTAGTAGAACCAACAGCAAAAAAGCAGCAACTACAACAACAAAAAAACCCACCTTGCGCACGTCAAACTTTTCAGCAAACTTTAAACGTATTTTTCGCTGCCCCGCTTCCGATCGTTTCCGCTTTTATCAACGGGCAGGTGATCGACATTGCCCGAAAAGCGAAACCGTTGGTCCGGGTTGGCGTTTCCGCCACCCGGAACGGACCCACAGTACACACTAGGAAAAGATTTGCACTGGGTGAAACAATCACCGAAACGAGCACACAAGCAAACGCGAACGCGAAAACTCGGCGGCGCAAAACTTTGGAACGCTGCTAATTTGCATTGAGATATGTATTAACCGCTGGGCAAAGCAGCAGCACCACATTATCACAAAGGCACGAAACGTGCAGCCCCCGCCGTACACCTTCCTCTGTGTTTGTGTGTGTGTGTGTATGTGTGCAGCTCTATGTAGTCCTTCGCCTTTATAATTGTCGTTACCCTGATGTCATCTACCATGCTACCCTGGCGCGAGTTTAAAACACCCCAAACACAAAGGCCGCGACAAAGTCATCGACTTACGACGAGGCAAAAAAAATCAGGATCTATGCTCACAAATGCGGGTTTTGGGGTCCTGTTTTTTTTCATAATGGCGAACTGGTACACCGAAACTCACAGCAAATTTTTTAAGAAGTCACCGTGACTGGGCGACCGACACCGGGGAAGTTTTAACACTCTAGCCGCGGTACCGGACGGACGCACGGACGGACCTTACCGCACGGAACTTTTGCAAACGGATTCGTGTTGGCCATTACTAGCGACTGGCATAACACTCACCCGTGACCAACAGGGGCGATTGATTTTTTTTGTTTGTTTGTTTGTTGATTATGTGGGAGGGAGGGAGGAGTGAAAGATTGGAAGGGAAAATTTATGCTGCTGTTGTTGCCCATTGTTCCGGTTCTTTGTACGCTGTGCGTCCTCCAACGGTGCAACTAGAGGACATACTGTTTATTGGTGTTGCTATGGCGATCGTTATACGCGCGCTTCTTCACTGCGACGCCATGATGACACAGCACACGGTCGCAACTGATAGATGAAGTGTTCCAGCGCATCGACCCGAACGAGCGAGAGAGTGAGCACGCTCCCGAGCGAAAGAGCGAGAGGGAGGGCGAGATATGGAGGGAGATAGCATCAAAACGCAGCCGACGGTACGCACGGCAGGTTGCAACTGTTTCTACGCCGCCAGCTGTAACTCTGCCGAATTCTCGACAGGTCTTCTACGGCAGGGATCGTGGATCGCGTTTTTGTTTGAATGAAGCGTACCTCGCACCGACCGGTTGATAGTAGTGAGTGACACCAGCGGTTTCGTTTTTCAACATTTGCTTGCAAAGATCACTTTATTCCATTCCGATTCACCATTTCCACCGTAGCCGGGTGTGCTATCCGTGTACGCGGGCGTTTGTGCTGGTGTCTAGTCCTTCTTGACGCTCGCCTTGATCAGCGACAGGTTGTTCTTCTGGAAGCACTGGAAGCCCCGGTACGCCCAGTGGCACACGTTGCCGTCGGTGTTGGTGCCGGCACACTTGACGATCTCGGCGCGCACCTCGTCCACGTCGCGACCGTGCGCCAGCTGCACCACCAGATTGTCGACGACCGGGCCGTTCGCGTCGTCGAACAGCTGCATTTTGTTGAAGATGCACTTGATGTAGCACTGCGTGGTATCATCCTCCGGGAAGTTCCACGACTTGTACTTTTCCACCAGCTCGTCCGACACGCTCAGCGACTGCACGCACTCGGCCCGATACTTTAGCAGATCATCGCGCGTCTGCACCACAAACTCGGCGCTCACCTGTTCCCGGGGCAGAATAAAGTGTTCAAATGCGCAACGCACCCTAGCTCCGGCCGGGCGACCATTACTTACCACAGCGCCAAGCGCCAGCACGGCAACGACAAACTTCAGCATCTTTGGTTCTCTTGGTTGAGGTCGAAGAATAGGGCGTCTCGACAGTGTATGCTGCACACTATAACCGTCCGGGTATGGGCAGGAACGCGCACTGATGCTTACGCTCGGCCCGTCCAGCGCCTTTTATAATGCTG
The DNA here is from genome assembly GCA_018908115.1 of Anopheles rivulorum. Taxonomy (NCBI): domain Eukaryota; kingdom Metazoa; phylum Arthropoda; class Insecta; order Diptera; family Culicidae; genus Anopheles; species Anopheles rivulorum. The sequence goes on from CM032179.1 coordinate 1,623,695, forward strand.
CACAGCCCGCAGCAGCAGCATCAACCGGACAATCAGCTTCCACCGCATCGCAGCGAGGGATTGATTTGCTCCACTTTACTTACTTGATAGCACGCAACGAAGGTTCACCGAAGGTACCGAGGGTAGGAAGGGAGGGGACCGAGAGGGCGAGGGAGCCCTGTATGTTGACCCTCCCCCATTGGTGGTTTGCTTTATCCACCGGGGGCCTTACCGCATTAACGCTTCCATTTCTGATTGCCTGTACGCGTGGAAAGCGATTCATTTGATTATGTGCCCGGACCCCGGTGCGGCCGGTCAATTGATGATGCCCGTCACATCCCGGTCACCGGCCTGCGTGCTGGGAAGATAAGTAAAGCACCCTGGACCCTGGCACTGGATCAGCTGTTCTGCTCCCCGAGCTCAGTGCCAGTGCACGCGTCTGCGATAATGAACCTGGTTGACAGCGTGCACCCTGTCCGGTCACTGATAGTGACCGAACTACACCAACATCAACGTGATAACAAGGAAATGAAGGAAAACCGAAAAGCGGTGAACTGTCAACATGACCCCCGAACGGCGCAGCCGCCGGGCAAAGAGAATTTATTAACGCCGTAATTAGTGCCACGTTAAGCCAACGGTTAAGGCAGGAAGATGGCTCAAAATAAGTCGTACTCCGTGCTCTGGATGCAGGCGAAGAACGTGTACGCCCGCAGGCAACCGTCACCGGTCGCCACCGGTTCCTGCAGGCACCGGCTCGTCTCACTCCGTATATCGTCCGGGTCCTCCACGATCGCGTTGCTGTACTGCATCTGGGCGTGCACGTTCTCCTCGCGCAGCGTGTCACTCTGCGCTATTTCTAGCAGCTCCGACTTGTGCAGGATGCACCGGACGATACACCACCGGCTGTCGTCGTCGTCCGTGTGCAGCGATACCTGCCGCATGTAGTCGATCAGCGTGCTGCCCCGTACGGCGTACTGCTTCACGCACTCATCCTTATATCTGGACGCATCCGCGAACGTACGCGCAACGTACGCACCATGGGTCTACAATTATTCGAACCGATTAGACACCGCCAGCCGGGTGGTAAAATAAAACAAAAAGGTGCGTTTTGAAACTCCTACCATTACAAACAACGAAACGGAAACCAAGAGTGTTTGCATCCTGCGGCACCCTGTACTGCTGGCGTTCCCGTACGTAGCGGCAAAAGTATGCTCGTGCAAAGTCACTGCAGCCCACTGTCGGTGACTTTGCAGCATTGGGTCCATTTTATATCTTCCGTGTGAATATCGGTTAAATGTCGAACGCACGAAATGAGCACAAGGTTGCGGCGAAGACGCTACTACCGGCCCCGCATAATCGACACAATCGTTTCNAGCCAACGGTTAAGGCAGGAAGATGGCTCAAAATAAGTCGTACTCCGTGCTCTGGATGCAGGCGAAGAACGTGTACGCCCGCAGGCAACCGTCACCGGTCGCCACCGGTTCCTGCAGGCACCGGCTCGTCTCACTCCGTATATCGTCCGGGTCCTCCACGATCGCGTTGCTGTACTGCATCTGGGCGTGCACGTTCTCCTCGCGCAGCGTGTCACTCTGCGCTATTTCTAGCAGCTCCGACTTGTGCAGGATGCACCGGACGATACACCACCGGCTGTCGTCGTCGTCCGTGTGCAGCGATACCTGCCGCATGTAGTCGATCAGCGTGCTGCCCCGTACGGCGTACTGCTTCACGCACTCATCCTTATATCTGGACGCATCCGCGAACGTACGCGCAACGTACGCACCATGGGTCTACAATTATTCGAACCGATTAGACACCGCCAGCCGGGTGGTAAAATAAACCAAAAAGGTGCGTTTTTGCACTCCTACCATTACAAACAACGAAACGGAAACCAAGAGCGTTTGCATCCTGCGGCACCCTGTACTGCTGGCGTTCCCGTACGTAGCGGCAACAGTATGCTCGTGCAAAGTCACTGCAGCCCACTGTCGGTGACTTTGCAGCATTGGGTCCATTTTATATCTTCCGTGTGAATATCGGTTAAATGTCGAACGCACGAAATGAGCACAAGGTTGCGGCGAAGACGCTACTACCGGCCCCGCATAATCGACACAATCGTTTCCGGCTTGTTGGTGGACATTATCGTTACGGTGCGTTACGGTTGCGGTCTTGCTGGTTCGATTGCGTGTGCACAGTTACGTCCAGCAGGAGGTAATTGGCAATCCCGGGTGAGCGTTGCGCCCATTCGGTAGGTTGGCATGTGTGGGTGTCTTGGGTCGCGCTCGCCTAACTAAGTGCTATGTTGACCAATACTGTAACGCTGGATACTAAGCCTGCATATCAGGTGAGGATACTTTGCAGCCTAGCAATGGTGAGCAAAACATAAGGAAGGTTCCAAAAACGTACACCATTCCAACTGCCTGCTACCTGGTGCCGTAAGCAATAAGTGCGCTGGGTAAAGTTCACTGCCTTCACTTTGGTTCCCGGTGCTCCACAATCAGGGAGACCTGGTCGACCTGGCAATCCTGGCGAGCGCTCTTCCGCCATCGTAAACAACGATTTGCGACGCTTATCAACTTAACACACTCCACTTACAAACGGCGGAACGGTCGTTTTGCACGCCATCTGGCGAATAAATTCAATTACGCTTGGAACAAAAAGCAATCAAACGCAAACGCACGTACACACGCATAGCAGCCGTACGCGCAGACTGCGCTCGCAAGGGGTCGCTCACTGATCTTTACGGCGCGCATATAAGTGGCGCTCACCGTTTGCAGGGCATCGGGATCGGGATCGTGCAAGCGCGCAACAACGCCTTTGTTTGGTGCGCGTATAAGCGGCACTCATCCCTATCGCATCGTCCGACAAATCGCTGAAGGTCAAGTTAAAACGAGATCGGACGCCGGGGGCAATCAGAAACCAGTGCCAGTACCAGTTATTAAGCATCTTCTTTCTACGCCCCAGGACCTGGACGATGACTCGTTGGTACTGGCTGGGAAGGTATTCTAAAAGCGAAGAAAAGCAACCAAAAAAAGCTTATCAAACAAAAAAAGGAGGAACGAAAGGGATTGATAATGTTGGTGTATTACACGGGGCTAATGACCCGGCTTAAAATACGGCTACATTCAAAGGATGCACTGGTACAGTTGGAAATTTTGAAACTATAATACAAATTGCATATCAAGCGTTTCGGAAAATTGCATCCAGTAGGCAAATGGAGGTAATACAGTAATGATTACCAACTATTATTTTATTACTGACATTAGTAAGCGACGGAAGAGACAACGTAAAACAAAACCCGACCTGTGGCGTTAGGCTCACAAGCGAGAATGTGTATGTGTGTGTGTCTGTGAGAGAGAGCGAATGAACATCTAGCCAACGAATGCAACGATTTTGCAGACCGGCAATCGTACGCAATCGTACGCAAACAAAACATGTATGTATACGTTTCACATCAAATACGCTGCTAGCTGAAACCCACCGAATATCTTTATTTGGCAATATCTCTGAGTAAGGCGCTCTAAAGAGGATGCTGCCTCTTAATGTAATCACACCTTTTGAAAGGAGGGTGATAGATGTGTGTATGTGTGTGTGTGTGTGTGTGTGAATGTTGATGCGTTGCGCTAGTCGTATGGGTGTGGGTAACAGTTTATTTGACTTTGTTTGTTTGTTTGTTTGTTTGTTTGTTTGTTTGTTAGTGGTTGATGGATGTATAGAGAAGAGTTGGTTACTTGGAAATGGTTACAAACAGTGGTTCATTACTGGACAGCTGGTAGTATCGCTACCGGGGTTTTTTTTTTTGTTTCTTGTTCAACATCTACTAACATTAATACATTCTGCGCAATACGTAGGCGGAGGCGTTACTCTATCATCAAATGGTTTGTTTTCTTTTTCTCGTTCGCTCTCTCCCTCTCTCTCTCTCTCTCTGTCTCTCTCCCCTCTCTCTCTCTGTCTCTCTCTCTGTATCTCTCTCTCTCTCTCTATGTTTCATTTTTCCTTCCATTTCATTCTACTGGGCAACCTCGAGCGTGATGGTTTCGGCCGCATCCTGTAGCGTCTGCTTCATCGCCTCCTCGATGTGTTCCTGCAGCGGACGGTCGTTGCTGAGCGTCGGGTGCTTATAACCCTCGAGGAAGTAGCACGTCAAACCCTTCGAGTCGGTAAACTCCTTCGGCATGCAGGACGCATCGCGCGCATTCAGCTGAAAGTCAAAGTCGGGATGCTTGACCAACCATTCGCGCGTGGTCGGGCTGATGTTGATCTTGCACGCCTCGCTGCCGGACTCGAACTTGTTCGCGATCGTAACGTTGTGGCCGAACAGGCAGTACCGTGGCATCTTGCGGCCTACCACACCGGCCAGTACCGTACCGGTGTGTATACCGATTCGCATCTAAAAAAAAAAACAAAACGATAAATAGCGCGCGAATCAAACGCTTCCCGGGAACAAGAAAAAAAAAAAAAGGGTGGATTTTTATTTTGGGCTGTAACTCACCTTGATGTGTTGACCGTCGTGCGTGTTGTAGAGCGTGCAGGTTTCGATCATACGCAGTGCCATCCAGGCGACCTTGTGCGCGTCGTAGATGCTGGCACGGTGCAACCCGCTCGCGACACAGTACGCATCGCCGATCGTCTCCACCTTGTACACGTCGAAGAAGCCGCACAGCTCGTCAAAGTGTTTGTACAGATTCTCCAGCATGTTGATCACCATGAACGGTGTCGCCCGCGAGCAGATGCTGGTGAAGCCGACGATGTCGCTGAACAGCATCGTCACCTCCGGGTACGTCTTCGCATCGATCTGCGCACCGAGCCACAGCCGTTCGGCGATCTCCGCCGGGAAGATCAGCTGCAGCAGGCTGACGTTTTTCTTTCGCTCCTTGATGACGGCCGCATTCGCCTCCTCGATCGAGCTCTTCAGCTTGTCCATGCGGCGCCGCAAGCCGTCCTGGGCGCGGGCCTGCTCACCCACCAGTATCACCTCGCGCGTCGCATCGTGCAGCGGAATGTCCGAGATGAAGAGACCGTTGCAGGTCAAACCCTCCAGCCCGTCGAGGAACGGTGAGCCGACAAACAGCAGCGCGTTCGACTCCGGGCAGAACACCATCTGGCCCTTTATCTCGAGACCCTTGGCGAAGAAGTCGGGCCGTCCCGGCGGTGCGCGGAGCGAGATCATGAACGGTGTGTTGGTGCGGCGCACTATTTCGCGAAAGTGCAGCTGCAGACCGCGCGGTCTCTTGAAGCGAAACACCGTGCTGGCGCACAGTCCGGCCGTGCCGGCCCCGACATGGCCCTTGAACAGCCGGCTGAAAGCGGACCCCATCTGCACCAGCCGCAGCTGCTCGTCCATGATGAAGTGCCACGGGAATGCGTCGCAGAAAAACTGATTGCTCACCTTCAGGTCGCGCGCATCGCCCGATACGATGTCGGCCGGTCCGCGCCGGTCCAGCGCTTCCGGCACCGGTTCGTCCAGCCGGAGCAGGTAGCGGTACCGGGGTGTATCACCCGGCAGCGGTTCCAGCTCAATCTCCGGCTCGCAGTTGAACAGCAGCCGGCTCAGGGCGCGCAGACAGCCGAGCAGCAGCCAGGCCAGTACCGGTCGCTCCGACGTGAAGATCAGCTCACCTTCACCGGCACACACAAAACCCGTGTCGGAGATGTCCTCCTCCTGCAGCTTCAGCACGTCGTACACACCGTCCAGCGAACCTAGGAACTCTTGCAGATCCGAACCGAGACATTTGAACGCACGCTCGATCACACCGACGCAGGCCGTCTGGATGAGTTCCTCGCCCAGATGTACCAGTATCTCCGACACGGCCGACTCTGCCAAGGAGTGTACGAGCAGTGTACGTCAGATATTATGCTCTTTATGGTGTTTGTGAGATATTGCTGTATGGTAGAAAAAGGACGAGCCCACTCACCGTCAATCTGCGCCAAGTTGTCCTGAATGTCGGCAAGGTAGTCGTAGTGCGGATAGATCGACAATTCGGAACGTTCGCTTTTCCTGGTGGTGGTAAGATGCGTAGCAATAAGATTTATTCGCTTCCGTTAGTGGTGTGCAAAGTGTGTATGAGTGAGAACGAGTTAAAACGTACTAGTGAAGGTGTTGCATTCACTCACTCACTCGTTGCTCAGTGCTTTAGTGACACTTTGTATAGCTTACTCACTCACTGTGAGTATTTACATGTGGTTGTTGCTAGTCGAGTGTAAATGGAGTACATGGAGTGAGTCGAAACGAAAACCGGGTGAACTTGCAGTCAATCGCTTTGGCAGGTTGGATAGTAAGTGAAGTAGTGCGAGAATCATTTACTTTGGCTTGTTCGAGTATTCTATTCATTTCAACCCGTGTTGCAACTCACTCTTTCACTCTATTGGCACTCTAGAAACACACACATGAGTGAGTAAAATAAGGAGCCATTACTTATACGTTTGTGCAAAGTTTGAGTGAGTTGGCTCACATACACATACGACTCATGCACTATTAGTGAACTCAGTAAGAATGAGTTTTGTTATTGTCCTCCACTAGACCGACAGGGCGCTCACTTACAGTTTTGACAGGCCCGGCCACCTGTTGCTGTATTTGCTGATCAGTGACATCAGTGCCTCGTGCACATTCTCGATCTAAAATCAATGGGAAAAACACCAGTCTTTATAAGGCTCTGTTTAGGTGGCTATGGACTGGACGGGCATATTTACCGATGGTGCCGTCAGCAGCTGTATCGCGGCGTTCAGGTGCGTGAGCGTAAGCGCATCGCCCGGTATCTCGCTGAGGTCCTCATCCAGGTTCCAGTTGTGCGCCTCGGCGATGGATGGTTGGCGCTGGAATTGTTCACTCGAGGTGTGCTTTGCAAATGGGCACGCCATCGTGAAGCTGACGTAAGATAGTGCAAGGGATGGAATATAAAAAAAATCCCTATTCTGTTCTTTGCAATTTCACGCGAAAAGATGCAGTACGATGTGTTTGTACGTGTGTATCATACATTCTCTAGCCCAATCGTAGTAATTCGGTGTGGGAAAATATTGATTTTTCTACGATAGCTTCCCCTGACATGCTTCCCACAGTGACACGGTTTGCTTTGCTAGCATTGTTTTATTATCGTTTTGTGTGTGTGTGTGTGTGTGTGTGTGTGTGTGTGATATTAGGACATTATTATTCGATTTTGGTTTTAGACAACTCGTGTAATTGCGTAAAGATGAGCTAGATGAGGAAGGCAAAATCGTGCGATAAATTACATAAAGAATCCTATAGACGTATAGCGCACATAGGCGAATATCGTGTGGATGCCTTTTTCTTCTACGGCAAAGCTTTGCGACAATACGCGTGCGCTTGTACGATAATTTATCGTTCATTGCTGGAAGTTTTCCAAAAAACTAACCACAATTTCGATGGACAATGTAAAGTTCGTGTTTTACGCCCCGATCGCCCTTTTATCACTTCCTCATAACACGCACCAGACGAACAAATGTTTTACACTGCAAGATCGAACAGATCTTCCGTTTCTTTTCGTTCTTTGCATATGATTGATGTCATTGTGGCATGTTGATTGGGAAGCAGTGTTCACCACTGACACACAGCACACTAACCAGCTTACCTGCGTTTTTTTTTCTGTTTTAATTTTTGCTGTAAAAAGGTTCGCGCGCGCTTCACCGAACACCAGCACCAGCTTGTACCAAGCACTTGGTCACATCTGGACCGATCCGCTCGAACCGTACACTGTTTATGTTTCCGCGTCGCGAACCATCGTAACGATTCGGGTACCGAAGCGAGTTATGCAACGTTGCCAGCGCGCCTGCCCAACCAACGGACGAACCGCTTACGAAGCGTTCAACTCGCGCTCACGGGACATCAGGCAAGGACATTCTGCATATCTTCTATAGCCGATGTTGGTTTTTTTTCTTCTCTTCCTCGTAAAGATATACGACACTGTTGTTGTTTTACGTTATTGTTGTTAGTGCTCGCTCACGTTTCTTCTGCTGCGTGGCGATTAATAATTTAATTATATTCCAATGCATAGCAAATACATTACTGCGAGTGCACGAGCATTGAGTCTAATGAGTGGACATGATTAGACCATCAATGGAGAGTGCAATTAACCTGGCAAGTGGTTCAATTTTTCAAATTACTTTCTAACTACCACGGAACAGGCAAAACACATAAACAATCATAAATAAAAAAAAAAACACAGATCACGCATAAAGGAAGAAAAAGCACTCGTAATATACTTGTGCAATGGAAATAAAATTAAAAAAAAAACTGATATTACAAACAGGCAGGAATAAATCCTTCCTGTAGACTAATTCAAGAATAAGCTTGCAAACAACTTGTGTTTTTTTCCTTATGTGATGTATGATTCCGCACAGTTAAAACGGTTTGCAACAGTATACAAGTAAGTACCAGGCGTCTCCATCAGGAAGCAACATTTTTAATTGTTTATTGTTTGTTGTTGTTATTTTAATGAACACATAAAACAGTAACATGGTGCAATTTGCGTATTAAAACAAAACCAATGGCATTTATTTAATTTTTTTATAGATAATTTATTTACTGTAGCAACCGATACTGAAACGACATTCGTGTGTGGTGATTTCGTTTATTTCTGATTATCGTGAATATTTTCTGGGTATAAAATATATAACAGCTTTCATGCACAGTAATACTATCTGCTTGCAATACAAAGCTTTGTACATAATTTGTTTTTCGCAACACACATTAACTTTTACACACGTTTTCTCAATGATTTTCCAGTGATTTTTTTTTACCATGGATATCTAACCTTGAAAGCAATATGCACATGCAAAACTTGCAAAAATTGTCCAAAGCACGCTGTTCTACAGCAATCAGTCTTCTGAAATGGAAGTTTCTTTGTCACTAAGGAGCACATTACGCACCACTGTAAATGTAAAAAGATGGAATAAGCAACGAATAGACAACACAACTGTAAGTGTTTGCATTTTGTTTATTGTTGGTACAATTATGTGCTACCATCCTCGTGTCTTTAATCCGTCTGTAATCGTGACATCTCTGCACTAGACCATATATAAAGCACGCCATGTATCGTGGACAGATGTTTTTAATGCCTGCAAACAATACACATGTGTACGCATCTAATTTCAGATTCGTTGGGTTTATTTTCGATTTGGCTTTCGATTTGTAAATGTATGTCGCCCGCAATACTACGTACGCATCATTCGGATATGCTACACAAAGATTACGTCTACCGCAAATCAAAAAGGCTAACACTTGTCAAATCAAACTCAACAAGATAAGCTTTAACAAACAAACAAAAAAGAAAGAAAAACAAACAACGTGTCGATGCAGCCAACGGTGTACCCTAACGCACCTTAGCTTCTCATTTAATGACGCCTTAATAAAGTACGAAATGTAAAAACAAATGATTTTGTGGCACATTTGCCGCGCTGTTCCTTTCTGTTATCCTCATGTATTCTACCCTTATGTTCGTCTGTGTCCTTCCGAGCTACACATTATTATCGCCGCGCACACATACCAAAAAAATAACGAGCTGCTTCCGTATGCAAGATATCTGCTTCAATGTATTTATTTTTTTTTTTTTGCACTAACCATTATTTTTATTACAAATTGTGTTACTTGTTCCTGTTGCGACGCCGCTAGTCGCTACTACTTAATAAACGTATTATCGTATCTGCCGCCGGGCACGCACACGGTGACAACAAAAACCACCATGTTGTGTTGCTGTCGTCATCTGTCTATGTGTCGCACAGTCTCACCACCATTTGCACGTGATGATACCGTTTCACCGTTTGATTTAATATAACGCTTGACACGACCGTTTGCATTACGCACTACACCACACCATCGCAAAAGACGCTCGTCTTGGATGTGGCGAACATATGATTTCAAACTTTGTGAAACTGTTTCACATCTTTACCGTCACAAATTCCTGCAAAAAAATTATTGTGAATAATAATCAATACATATGTACAATAGTATTTTTCATCCAAACTGCTTCGCCGAACCGCCTCAGCTGTTAGTGACGCTGCATACTAGCCATCGTACGCAGACCCAGAACCATAACTTGTACTTAAATACACTTGCGTACGCCTCGTTGTGGAGCAAGCATATGCCACACAACCACGTATCTTGAAACTGCAGTAACGCAGTAAAAGACTGCAGCGATGCTGCCCTGGGGCTACAGGATGTACAGCACACCGATGTGCTAACCGATTGATTATCAAATAGCTTGGAAACCTTTACATTTTGCAGCGCATTGAACGTGGTTTCTTTCTTCTTTTGCTGTTGGTAACTATTTGAACGCCGCCGTTACGAATCTACCCAGCGATTTTTATCTTACAATTTGTCGACCGGCCGGTAAGGCGTAAGTTGCTAGGGTGCTCTGACTTGTGAGCAAAAAAAAAANGGCTGAAAGCGGACCCCATCTGCACCAGCCGCAGCTGCTCGTCCATGATGAAGTGCCACGGGAATGCGTCGCAGAAAAACTGATTGCTCACCTTCAGGTCGCGCGCATCGCCCGATACGATGTCGGCCGGTCCGCGCCGGTCCAGCGCTTCCGGCACCGGTTCGTCCAGCCGGAGCAGGTAGCGGTACCGGGGTGTATCACCCGGCAGCGGTTCCAGCTCAATCTCCGGCTCGCAGTTGAACAGCAGCCGGCTCAGGGCGCGCAGACAGCCGAGCAGCAGCCAGGCCAGTACCGGTCGCTCCGACGTGAAGATCAGCTCACCTTCACCGGCACACACAAAACCCGTGTCGGAGATGTCCTCCTCCTGCAGCTTCAGCACGTCGTACACACCGTCCAGCGAACCTAGGAACTCTTGCAGATCCGAACCGAGACATTTGAACGCACGCTCGATCACACCGACGCAGGCCGTCTGGATGAGTTCCTCACCCAGATGTACCAGTATCTCCGACACGGCCGACTCTGCCAAGGAGTGTACGAGCAGTGTACGTCAGATATTATGCTCTTTATGGTGTTTGTGAGATATTGCTGTATGGTAGAAAAAGGACGAGCCCACTCACCGTCAATCTGCGCCAAGTTGTCCTGAATGTCGGCAAGGTAGTCGTAGTGCGGATAGATCGACAATTCGGAACGTTCGCTTTTCCTGTTTTGGTAAGATGCGTAGCAATAAGATTTATTCGCTTCCGTTAGTGGTGTGCAAAGTGTGTATGAGTGAGAACGAGTTAAAACGCACTAGTGAAGGTGTTGCATTCACTCACTCACTCATCGCTCAGTGCTTTAGTGACACTTTGTATAGCTTACTCACTCACTGTGAGTATTTACATGTGGTTGTTGCTAGTCGAGTGTAAATGGAGTACATGGAGTGAGTCGAAACGAAAACCGGGTGAATCAACTTGCAGTCAATCGCTTTGGCAGGTTGAATAATTGGCTTGTTCGAGTATTCTATTCATTTCAACCCGTGTTGCAACTCACTCTTTCACTCTATTGGCACTCTAGAAACACGCACACACACATGAGTGAGTAAAATAAGGAGCCATTACTTATACGTTTGTGCAAAGTTTGAGTGAGTTGGCTCACATACACATACGACTCATGCACTATTAGTGAAATCAGTAAGAATGAGTTTTGTTATTGTCCTCCACTAGACCGACAGGGCGCTCACTTACAGTTTTGACAGGCCCGGCCACCTGTTGCTGTATTTGCTGATCAGTGACATCAGTGCCTCGTGCACATTCTCGATCTAAAATCAATGGGAAAAACACCAGTCTTTATAAGGCTCTGTTTAGGTGGCTATGGACTGGACGGGCATATTTACCGATGGTGCCGTCAGCAGCTGTATCGCGGCGTTCAGGTGCGTGAGCGTAAGCGCATCGCCCGGTATCTCGCTGAGGTCCTCATCCAGGTTCCAGTTGTGCGCCTCGGCGATGGATGGTTGGCGCTGGAACTGTTCGCTCGAGGTGTGCTTTGCAAATGGGCACGCCATCGTGAAGCTGACGTAAGATAGTGCAAGGGATGGAATATAAAAAAAAATCCCTATTCTGTTCTTTGCAATTTCAAGCGAAAAGATGCAGTACGATGTGTTTGTACGTGTGTATCATACATTTTCTTGCCCAATCGTAGTAATTCGGTGTGGGAAAATATTGATTTTTCTACGATAGCTTCCCCTGACATGCTTCCCACAGTGACACGGTTTGCTTTGCTAGCATTGTTTTATTATCGTTTTGTGTGTGTGTGTGTGTGTGTGTGTGTGTGTGTGATATTAGGACATTATTATTCGATTTTGGTTTTAGACAACTCGTGTAATTGCGTAAAGATGAGCTAGATGAGGAAGGCAAAATCGTGCGATAAATTACATAAAGAATCCTATAGACGTATAGCGCACATAGGCGAATATCGTGTGGATGCCTTTTTCTTCTACGGCAAAGCTTTGCGACAATACGCGTGCGCTTGTACGATAATTTATCGTTCATTGCTGGAAGTTTTCCAAAAAACTAACCACAATTTCGATGGACAATGTAAAGTTCGTGTTTTACGCCCCGATCGCCCTTTTATCACTTCCTCATAACACGCACCAGACGAACAAATGTTTTACACTGCAAGATCGAACAGATCTTCCGTTTCTTTTCGTTCTTTGCATATGATTGATGTCATTGTGGCATGTTGATTGGGAAGCAGTGTTCACCACTGACACACAGCACACTAACCAGCTTACCTGCGTTTTTTTTCTGTTTTAATTTTTGCTGTAAAAAGGTTCGCGCGCGCTTCACCGAACACCAGCACCAGCTTGTACCAAGCACTTGGTCACATCTGGACCGATCCGCTCGAACCGTACACTGTTTATGTTTCCGCGTCGCGAACCATCGTAACGATTCGGGTACCGAAGCGAGTTATGCAACGTTGCCAGCGCGCCTGCCCAACCAACGGACGAACCGCTTACGAAGCGTTCAACTCGCGCTCACGGGACATCAGGCAAGGACATTCTGCATATCTTCTATAGCCGATGTTGGTTTTTTTTCTTCTCTTCCTCGTAAAGATATGCGACTCTGTTGTTGTTTTATGTTATTGTTGTTAGTGCTCGCTCACGTTTCTTCTGCTGTGTGGCGATTAATAATTTAATTATATTCCAATGCATAGCAAATACATTACTGCGAGTGCACGAGCATTGAGTCTAATGAGTGGACATGATTAGACCATCAATGGAGAGTGCAATTAACCTGGCAAGTGGTTCAATTTTTCAAATTACTTTCTAACTACCACGGAACAGGCAAAACACATAAACAATCATATATATAAAAAAAACACAGATCACGCATAAAGGAAGAAAAAGCACTCGTAATATGCTTGTGCAATGGAAATAAAATTAAAAAAAAAAACTGATATTACAAACAGGCAGGAATAAATCCTTCCTGTAGATTCATTCAAGAATAAGCTTGCAAACAACTTGTGATTTTTTTCCTTATGTGATGTATGATTCCGCACAGTTAAAACGGTTTGCAACAGTATACAAGTAAGTACCAGGCGTCTCCATCAGGAAGCAATATTTTTAATTGTTTATTGTTTGTTGTTGTTATTTTAATGAACACATAAAACAGTATCATAGTGCAATTTGCGTATTAAAACAAAACCAATGGCATTTATTTTGTTTTTTTTTTTATTGAAAAGGTATTTACTCTAGCAACCGATACTGAAACGACATTCGTGTGTGGTGATTTCGTTTATTTCTGATTATCGTGAATATTTTCTGGATATAAAAAAATATAACAGCACTCATGCACAGTAATACTATCTGCTTGCAATACAAAGCTTTGTACATAATTTGTTTCTCGCAACACACATTAACTTTTACACACGTTTTCTCAATAATTTTCCAGTGATTTTTTTTACCATGGATATCTAACCTTGAAAGCAATATGCACATGCAAAACTTGCAAAAATTGTCTGCGAAGCATAATATTCATGCTATGCTTGAAAATGAAATTAAATTCATACAATTTATTTCCCAAGCACACCAAAGCACGCTGTTCTACAGCACCACTGTAAATGTAAAAAGATGGAATAAGCAACGAATAGACAACACAACTGTAAGTGTTTGCATTTTGTTTATTGTTGGTACAATTATGTGCTACCATCCTCGTGTCTTTAATCCGTCTTTAATCGTGACATCTAGACACTAGACCATATATAAAGCACGCCATGTATCGTGGACAGATGTTTTTAATGCCTGCAAACAATACACATGTGTACGCATCTAATTTCAGATTCGTTGGGTTTATTTTCGATTTGGCTTTCGATTTGTAAATGTATTTCGCACGCAATACTACGTACGCATCATTCGGATATGCTGCACAAAGATTACTTCTACCGCAAATCAGAAAGGCTAACACTTGTCAAATCAAACTCAACAAGATAAGCTTTAACAAACAAACAAAAAAGAAAGAAAAACAAACAACGTGTCGATGCAGCCAACGGTGTACCCTGACGCACCTTAGCTTCTCATTTAATGACGCCTTAATAAAGTGCGAAATGTAAAAACAAATGATTTTGTGGCACATTTGCCGCGCTGTTCCTTTCTGTTATCCTCATGTATTCTACCCTTATGTTCGTCTGTGTCCTTCCGAGCTACACATTATTATCGTCGCGCACACATACCAAAAAAAATAACGAGCTGCTTCCGTATGCAAGATATCTGCTTCAATGTATTTATTTTTTTTTTTGCACTAACCATTATTTTTATTACTAATTGTGTTACTTGTTCCTGTTGCGACGCCGCTAGTCGCTACTACTTAATAAACGTATTATCGTATCTGCCGCCGGGCACGCACACGGTGACAACAAAAACCACCATGTTGTGTTGCTGTCGTCATCTGTCTATGTGTCGCACAGTCTCACCACCATTTGCACGTGATGATACGAATTTGACCGTTTGATTTAATATAGCGCTTGACACGACCGTTTGCATTACGCACTACACCACACCATCGCAAAAGACGCTCGTCTTGGATGTGGCGAACATATGATTTCAAACTTTGTGAAACTGTTTCACATCTTTACCGTCACAAATTCCTGCAAAAAAATTATTGTGAATAATAATCAATACATATGTACAATAGTATTTTTCATCCAAACTGCCACGCCGAATCGCCTCAGCTGTTAGTGACGCTGCATACTAGCCATCGTACGCAGACCCAGAACCATAACTTGTACTTAAATACACTTGCGTACGCCTCGTTGTGGAGCAAGCATATGCCACACAACCACGTATCTTGAAACTGCAGTAACGCAGTAAAAGACTGCAGCGATGCTGCCCTGGGGCTACAGGATGTACAGCACACCGATGTGCTAACCGATTGATTATCAAATAGCTTGGAAACCTTTACATTTTGCAGCGCATTGAACGTGGTTTCTTTCTTCTTTTGCTGTTGGTAACTATTTGAACGCCGCCGTTACGAATCTACCCAGCGATTTTTATCTTACAATTTGTCGACCGGCCGGTAAGGCGTAAGTTGCTAGGGTGCTCTGACTTGTGAGCAAAAAAAAAAAACACTCTCCTTTCCGGTTTCAAGGAGCTGCAGTTGACAAATGGATCGTCGGGCTAGAGGCAGCGATCCGGGCCCTAATGCTTCCCTCGGAAAACGCCGCTAGTTTGGCGTTAAAGAGAACAAAATGGGGGCGATCTCTGTCACCTGTCCTACAAGCTGCTATTTGAAATACAGCGAAAACGTTTTTGTGCGTCGTCTATTTTACTGTTGGCAAAGGCTGCTGCGATGGACCATTTCCTTGAAGGCAATCCTTTTGAAAGATTGCAAAAACAGCTCTGAAATGAAACAGCGAGAGAGAGAGAGAGAGAGAATATAAATGGCGTATCCGCAATCGGAGCAACTGGTACAAATACAACAACACGTGCACTAACCGACAGTGGGCGACGACACACTCCTGGCTGCAGTACTCATCCTCCCAGTCCGGGTTTTCGATCGCCTGATTGTTGCAACCCTGCCTGATGCATTTCTGCTCGCTAGCGTCCTGCTTCACTGGCTGTACTTTGGACGGACAGGACCGTTGGGCGACCGACGGCATTGTCGACTGTGGCGACGGTTCGTGATGCTGCTGCTGCTGCTGCTGCTGCTGCTGCGGTGCACCCATCAAATCTTCCACAACCGACGCCTGTGCCGACATGGTACCCTGCATTTGCATGTGTTGCATCGGTTGCTGCTGGTACGGCAGCGGTTCGTGCTTCGCGCCGTGGTGTAGCTGCTGGTCCTGCTGCGGCTGCAGATGCATCTGCTGCTCGTGATGCAGCTGCTGCTGATGGTGCAGCTGTTGCTCCTGCAGCAGTTGCTGCTGTTGCTGCTGGAACTGTTGTTGCTGCTGCATCTGCTGTAACTGCTGATGGGACATCTGTAACGAAATCGGAACAAAGATGAAGCCATCAAGCAAAGGAGAAATTTGCACGCGGTACTCATGAATCGCTGTAACGGAAGGAACGGTGGTAAGTTTCTCACGAGGTGAACGTATGAGTGCGTGTTATGCGTGTATATGTGGCTTGATAAGCTGTGCTATCAAAGGTATTGTAACGCTCACGTATCGTTACGAACGCGTTACGTTCACACTGGTGTCAGATATACTTATGCGGTGGTAATCGCTCGTGCGTCCTTACGTCATGCGTTCGCGTCTGTCAATTGACGGTTATCGAATAAAAGCAAACATTGCATTAACTGAACATCCTGATTTCTTTTATGGTAGAAGTGCAATGTCAGTGGTTGCCAGGCAACAAACAAATACGACAACTAGATTTTTAAAAAACAACAGGTTAAAACGCAACGTTTAGCGCTAAACTATTAGCATCTACCCGCGCCTGGACGTGCGTGCGAATCGCGGACGTATGAGCAATTACCAAACTGCCTTTAGACGCTTTTTTTTTTTTATCTCGAAAAGAAAGAAAAAGCATCACGCGTCTGAAAAACGTCCTGTGGAAGGAAAGGTTATAATTATCGCTCGCCGATATTTTACACTACGAACTACACGCTTCGAAATGCACAGTGCCAAACCAAAATGGTAAAACAAAATGAATGAGAAAGAGGAAAAGGAACGAATCAGGAGGCAGCCATGCTGCTGTCCCCATATTAAACGCTATGAAACAAACGCATGTATGTATTGTACACTATGTATTTCTTCAACATTAATCATGAACAGATATAAAATTTTGCACTGAATCCGCACTAGAAAACAAATAGGATCGTACCGTTTACTAAGTAAAAAATGTAAATAGATTCGTTTCGCTCTAGGGTTGAATCCGCTCGGTTTTTTTGTTTCCCCTCCATTCACTGCGCTCTCACACTATCTCTCTCTCTCTCTCTCTCCCCCGGCCTCTAGCTATTCATTATTGTGTCTTGTCCCGGGTGTTTTTGTTTTCCTGGTGGCGGCTATAACCCATTNAATAAAAGCAAACATTGCATTAACTGAACATCCTGATTTCTTTTATGGTAGAAGTGCAATGTCAGTGGTTGCCAGGCAACAAACAAATACGACAACTAGATTTTTAAAAAAGAACAGGTTAAAACGTAACGCTTAGCGCTAAACTATTAGCATCTACCCGCGCCTGGACGTGCGTGCGAATCGCGGACGTATGAGCAATTACCAAACTGCCTTTAGACGCTTTTTTTTTTATCTCGAAAAGAAAGAAAAAGCATCACGCGTCTGAAAAACGTCCTGTGGAAGGAAAGGTTATAATTATCGCTCGCCGATATTTTACACTACGAACTACACGCTTCGAAATGCACAGTGCCAAACCAAAATGGTAAAACAAAATGAATGAGAAAGAGGAAAAGGAACGAATCAGGAGGCAGCCATGCTGCTGTCCCCATATTAAACGCTATGAAACAAACGCATGTATGTATTGTACACTATGTATTTCTTCAACATTAATCATGAACAGATATAAAATTTTGCACTGAATCCGCACTAGAAAACAAATAGGATCGTACCGTTTACTAAGTAAAAAATGTAAATAGATTCGTTTCGCTCTAGGGTTGAATCCGCTCGGTTTTTTTGTTTCCCCTCCATTCACTGCGCTCTCACACTATCTCTCTCTCTCTCTCTCTCCCCCGGCCTCTAGCTATTCATTATTGTGTCTTGTCCCGGGTGTTTTTGTTTTCCTGGTGGCGGCTATAACCCATTCATTTCATTTTCTCCTGTCATTTAAGGTTGACATTTAAAATTAACACCACGCCTCTGGTGGGGGGAGGGGGGGAGGGGGAGAGGGGTAACACTGTTTTCGTTTATTTTGTTGTTATCATTTGCAATTGTTTATTTTTTCTTTGTTCCCGGGGATCAAGAATTAAGGAAACTAATAAAATAATTTTGGGGAGGGAGGGGGGTGGGGGAGGCGGCTTGACTTTTCCGGATTTTTTGTTTGCTTGTATTTTTCTGGTTTGATTGTTTAAAGGAAGAATTGTTTTACACAATATTGTGAAGTTAATCGTTCTTTTTTTTTTGTTGCCTTACTTATCTGGAGTATACCATTTAAAATGTGTATATTTTAGTATGCATGTACGTGTGTGTATGTGTGTTTGTGGGAGTACATTCGTGTATGGATGTTTTGGGTCAATGCGGTAAGGTGGTACCTATGTAATTATGGTTATGGGACAATTCACGAAAGAATTTCGTCTGAGTTAGAATGATGTATGTTTTATAACTCGCGTCACTTTTGTGTAGGTGTTTGATGGTTTGATTCGGGATTTGTTTGCTGTTTCTATATGTTACACCGAAAATATTATCGTTTCATGTATGTTTGGATACGGGTGCAGGTGTGTTTGTGTGAATGTGTGTGTATGTGTGTNTGTGTGTTTTTTTTTAATATATACATGGACAATTCTGGTTGTAGCTTAACCAAAAGGAACATCATATGGAGGAGGGTGGACAGTAGAAAATGGGATTAAAGTTTTCCATTGTTCATACCACACTTCCTTGTCCGTAACGTTGCGCCCTCCCCCAGCTGGTTCCTATTTCCATCGATTTTCATTCGATCTAGCATCTATCGTACTGTTTACAATGCCTTTTACAAAGTCTTAACTATTTCTTCAAATCGGTTACAATTTAGTCATTTTTATAATATAATGTGTGCATGTGTGTGAATGTTTTCTTAGTACGATTACACGAAAATATGCTCTCTGTCTTTCTGGTTTTGTCCTCACTTGTTTGCTCGTCTAGCTCGTATCTAGCTAGTGGCTTAACTATGTTTCCAGCTCGATCATCCACTCTATCAGCTCGCTTTCTCTCGCTCTTTCTCACACATACACACGCCGTTTTTGTTTTTCTAAAGCCAGAAATGCAAACACACACATACATGCGCACACGCGCATCGCCAAAAGTGTGCTGCCGTTAGCGACTCTGTGCAACACAGTGCCGTTACTTTTCAAGCGAAACAGCGTAACATAGAGTTCGGACCTTTTCGTTATCTTCATCCAACTGATTTGCTGGTGCTGTTTTTTTTTTGTTGTTGTTGTTGTTGTTGTCTACCGTCTTACCTCCTAACACTACTCCTCTTTTCTTAGGACACTGGTGAAGCTGGTCATAAGTCACTAAGTTTACGCAGACTGCTTCTACACGTTCACTCTATTGACACCCTAGAGTCAACAGCAAACATTACTAGGATTGACTTCGTAGCGAAGCTTTTGCCGAATGTTCTCACATCCCCGATCGAGGTCTGACTTCGTCGGTATGCCAATCGAGATGGGTTCTTTGCCTTCTATACCTATGTGGCTCGTTTATCTCTATTTACACTTTGTTTTGTTCCAAATAAACAAGCAGCGTAAAAGTCTGCCTA
This sequence comes from Anopheles rivulorum, assembly GCA_018908115.1. Classification (NCBI taxonomy): domain Eukaryota; kingdom Metazoa; phylum Arthropoda; class Insecta; order Diptera; family Culicidae; genus Anopheles; species Anopheles rivulorum. Next base: position 1,643,438 of record CM032179.1, read on the forward strand.
CTAACTAATTCTTGTTATCGTTATTTAGATGTATCTATATATATATATATATATATATTTTTATGTATATATATATATATATGTTTATGATCGGTGTCAAATTATAGTATACTTATATTTATGTATATCCTTTTTGCCTACCCATTTCTCCCTTTCATTCCAGAAACTCTATCAAATATGCCCAACTGAAAAAAGGGGATTATCATTTATAGAAAACATTAAACTAAACAAACTAGAACTAACATATGTATACGACAATAGTTGCAATGTACATTCATTATACATTCTGTAAAGATGTATGTATCGTTAATTTTAGTTTGGCTGTAATGCGACAATACAATTAATTATTTAATTTTTTTTTTATTTTAGCGTGTATTAATGTATAAATCTTTCCTAACCATGTAACTCTCTCTCTCTTTCTCTCTCGGTTTCTCTCTCTCTCTCTCTCCCTTTCTCTCGTACCCTTTCTATCGTACCTCTTTCCTATCACTCTCACATCCTTTCTTCCTCCCTATCCCTGTCCTTCGTTTTCCCTAGCAGGATCCTCATTTGGATGCGATTTTAACGGGAATATGTCGCAACTCTATGGGACGCTGTTCGGCTCCGAATATCAACGTAGGCAGCATCTGTGCCATATGAGCCCTAAAATATGTTGAAGCTTAATGGAAAGTGCTGCAATGGTAAGCAAAAGAATACTGGTTGCGTTATTTATCACCACACAGAAAGAAAACAAAGGGGCTATTGACGGTTTGCTAGCCGAGGCAGTGGTAGTAAAATAGGGTTTTTGATGGATTGCGAATTAAAAAGCAGTTAATGTTAAAAAAAAAGATACAAATTAGCATTTAAATCACAAATAAGGACAACTCATTCGCAAAGAAAACTAACNCTTTTTGCCTACCCATTTCTCCCTTTCATTCCAGAAACTCTATCAAATATGCCCAACTGAAAAAAGGGGATTATCATTTATAGAAAACATTAAACTAAACAAACTAGAACTAACATATGTATACGACAATAGTTGCAATGTACATTCATTATACATTCTGTAAAGATGTATGTATCGTTAATTTTAGTTTGGCTGTAATGCGACAATACAATTAATTATTTAATTTTTTTTTATTTTAGCGTGTATTAATGTATAAATCTTTCCTAACCATGTAACTCTCTCTCTCTTTCTCTCTCGGTTTCTCTCTCTCTCTCTCTCTTCCTTTCTCTCGTACCCTTTCTATCGTACCTCTTTCCTATCACTCTCACATCCTTTCTTCCTCCCTATCCCTGTCCTTCGTTTTCCCTAGCAGGATCCTCATTTGGATGCGATTTTAACGGGAATATGTCGCAACTCTATGGGACGCTGTTCGGCTCCGAATATCAACGTAGGCAGCATCTGTGCCATATGAGCCCTAAAATATGTTGAAGCTTAATGGAAAGTGCTGCAATGGTAAGCAAAAGAATACTGGTTGCGTTATTTATCACCACACAGAAAGAAAACAAAGGGGCTATTGACGGTTTGCTAGCCGAGGCAGTGGTAGTAAAATAGGGTTTTTGATGGATTGCGAATTAAAAAGCAGTTAATGTTAAAAAAAAAGATACAAATTAGCATTTAAATCACAAATAAGGACAACTCATTCGCAAAGAAAACTAACAAGATCGAACAAAGAAAAAGATGAAGGAAAAAGTAAATACGTATACGAAATGTGTACTCTGCTATCTATACTAGATAATAGTATGTTCACGCTCATATAATAGTATGACCACGCTGGTATGATGGCAGCAAAGAGATGGGACAAATGTTTGTGTGTGCCGATAAAAATGTGATTTCAATGTCAACAACATTTACACTGTTACACTATGTGTAGCAACCAAATTGAAAAAGGAAAACAGTTTACTTAAAGGATGAGCACAAAGGACTCCAATGTTAAAAGAGGATATCCGTGTCATGAAACAAATCAAACGACTTGATCGAGAGTACTGTATACACCTTCTTTAAACAATTCATAATGATATGTATTAAAATTTAAAACAATATAAAAACAAGCAACATGAAAATAACCAAAACCAAATGGAGCAGATAAAAAGACATAAATACCGAACCAAGGCCAGTATTTACTGGGGAATGACGATGGAACACTAGACACTACATCCAGACCAGAAACTAACCTGCTGGTTCATGTAGTGTTGCGGACCAGTCATCGGCAAGTTCATCATCGATGGGTGCTGCTGTTGGGTCATGCTCATATGCGGCTGTTGCTGCTGTTGATGCGATAGCATCTGCTGCTGTTGTTGCTGCTGTTGTGAGTTCATCTGTATCATGGGTCCGTGAATGTGTGATGGAGTGTTTTGGTGTTGCTGCTGTTGTCCGGGATGTAGATTCTGATGCGAATGGGGCATTTGCATCATAGCCTGCGGGATAACGGAACGAAAGAAATGGAATTTAGTAATGAAACACATAATTTCATCCTGATGCGATCTCGTCAGTGACCGAGTATTGATCGATGTTTAAGTTGCTTCAGCGGATGGTTGATCGATTGGACACACTAAAAAGCTATTTTCGCCGCCCTTTTGAATACAAAAAAAACTGAAGCAGCCCGATTTTGAGTTTCGGACAGCATTCGCAAAATAGTTTAATATTATTTTATTTAGTTCATCAATAAACCAGCAAATATTGAGAAGCTAAACAGGGCCCCAGCAAGCGATGAATTTAACTTTTTACGCCTAAGATGAATGCAATGCGCACAGCACTAGCTGTCAATTTGACCATTGGAGGAAACTGACAGCTACAACAAAAAAAATGGACAATACGCTGCAGATGCTCGTAAAGTTCATTGTGAAATGCCTATGTTGACCTAACCATCTTTAATTTTGACAGTTTAACTTCCTTGGCTATGTATTGGTGAGATGTTTCTCAAAGAATAACGGTACAGTGTATAGCAGTTTTCGCACACATTTAGAAACAGAACCCCTGCACATAGCCAGGTCCATTGATTTATCGTTGTCATTCCAAGAACTATTACTACGAGACGTTTGTGTTCAATAGACTTTGGTATTGTATTAAAGAGCAGGTGCGTCATAGTACAACCGATACCGTATCATCCGGTTTTAGATATTGTACCATAACGCACACCAACAAAACAGCTTAAACACAAATTTCCATTCTGAATGTAACTAATTGTTTACGTCAAAATCAAGCTTTGCTAGCAAAAGGCAAGGTATTCGAAGCAACTCATTATTAAATCATCGTCGCAGGGAACAATAAACAAACGTTTATTTAAAGTAGATTCGCCACTATGTTAAGAAACTT
>CM032179.1:1671566-1744846 GCA_018908115.1 Anopheles rivulorum
TCCCTCCTTCATTCCCTCTTCCCTCTTTACATCGAACTCTGCCCACCGCGATCACAAACTCTTTCCATAGCTCAATTGAAGCTCATAAAGTTTTGCTCATGCTAATCACATTGACCTTCAGCTTCTTTTGAGATCATTCTAACATCGTCGCATAGCAACTTCCTTCCCCTGTACTTCCATTCCCGCCTTGACCACCACCATTCCTCCCCTCCTTCATCCATCTCGTTTCCTTCTCCAGCACCACACCCTTTTTCGCTTCTCGAAATTTTCGACCACATCAGGCAGAAATCTCCTCCACATGTTGTGCTGTACACACAATTAAAGCAAAACAAAAACATTGCCACACATTGCAACACTCAAACAACAGCCGTTCTACATTTGCGTAAGTCGAAAACGCACAAATTCACAAATGGCTAGAAATGGGAAAGATCGCCAGCCAGGCAGCGATTCTGCTGTTTTATTCATTCGCGTTGGTTTCATCGCAAAACTGTGTCAATCACTGGTTTGTGATTTTTATGACGGGGAAATAACTTCAAGATGTTTTCAAATATATTTCGTTACGCCGCGCTGTATGCCCAGTGAAGGGGTTGTCCCTTAATTAGTCGCTTAATTATGTTAAAAAATTCAATTAGAAATCCTAACGAGAATATAAAAAATTAGAAATTTGCATACCACAAATAAATCAATATGTCTCCCTTGACGAATGGGTTTATTACCAGCTGCTAATGGGCCCTTAAGTTACCATGAAATTAAGAATGATTGAAGTGTGATTGAAAAATTTGGATATGAAAAAATATTGAAACTAGTTACCATATAGTGAAAGCACTGTATACTTTTTTATGGCATCATTCAGCTATAGCATTAAGTGAAAGATACCGCATATGTGTTGTGTATAAGAATGGGTTTATTACCAGCTGCTAATGTGCCCTTAAGTTACCATGAAATTAAGAATGATTGAAGAGAGATTGAAAAATATGGATATGAAAAAATATTGACTCTAGTTACGATATAGTGAAAGCACTGTATACTTTTTTATAGCATCATTCAGCTATAGCATTAAGTGAAAGATACCGCATACGTGTTGTGTATAAGAATGGGTTTATTACCAGCTGCTAATGTGCCCTTAAGTTACCATGAAATTAAGAATGATTGAAGTGTGATTGATTGAATTGATTGAAAAATATGGATATGAAAAAATATTGAAAGTAATTATCATATAGTGACAGCGTTATTTTTTATAGCATCGCTGATTTATAGCATTAAGTGACATTAACATTAGTATTAAGTGAAATGCGTGTGTATAAGAGCTGAAGAAGGCAAGATAAGCAAGATTGTGTTTAAAGAAGATGTGGTGGGTGGATGAGGGGGGGGGGGGGGGAAGATTGGGGAAGGTGGTGCTACAAGGAGATATATTTATCATGAATGTAACGAAATTAATTCTCGTTTCATTTCTATTCCTATCTCATTCCTCAATTGCCCCAAACTGGTATACGCCAAACACAATCGTTATCTGATGTGTTTGTTGGTTGGTTGGTTGTTTATTTTTATTCCTCCCTGTTCCTTCACCCTATATCGGACTTATCCCCATGGCGACTTAACATTCCCTCTCTTCTCTAGCATTATTTGCCGTGTTGTTCGGTTGCGTTCCGTTTCCTTCTTTCTTCTCTGCCTCAATTTCTCCCCTCGCTTATTTCCTTCTCTGCTTCCTGCATCTTCTTCACTTACATTTCTGCTTTTTCTTGTTTTATTTCTTTGCGAGATTTCAAATGGTTCTTCATCTTTCATCTACACATTTCTTAATTGAGTTTCTATTTCGAAACTCTGTTTTCTGCTCTCTCTTTCTCTCTCTATCTCGCTTCTTCTACTACGTTCCCCGCTAACTTCACTCTCCGGTATCCTCTCCTTATTCTTCTCGTACACATACTCCGACATACAACTCCTTACTCATATCCAGCAACCTTGCTAGCATAATCCCCTTTTCCGCGGCATGCACTTCACAAGCTATCTCGTTTCATCTTGGCTGTGCCTTCTTCACTATTCAGCGACCATTTCTGATACAATTCATTTCCCCCATTTCTGTTTCCCACCGTTCTTGGTGAGTGGGTGGGTTGGGTGGATTTCGGGTTTGGCAAATTGTAATGAAGGGAAATGCATTGTCGTGTTTGTTTTGAGGAAAACGTTACATTATGTATTTATGCGCCTTTACAAACTAGCGATGTCTAAATTCAAATCAACCGTGTCAAACCTAGCGAACAGCATCAAAACGTTATGTTTTGCACGTAGCGGGAAAACTGGAAATGTTTTAATTTTTCCTTCGTTTTGCGTGTTTTGTGTAAGGATTTCTTTTAAGAAGTTATGCCGTCCGGATGTGGTGCCAATAGTATACATTTACAAAACACGAGATCCATATAAAAACCGTAAAAACTAGGTCGAGGATAACAAGATATCGCCGAGCTGAATAGTGGGTGGCAAAAAGGGCCTAAATTGCAAAAAAAACCAAAAGAAAAAGAAAAATACACTCCTAGCGATCGTCGGTGGTGGAATGTATCGAGCGAGAAAAACGACGACACAGCGAAACAGTGTAAAGGAATAGGACAAGCAAAGCAGAAAGCAAAGTTGACAACTAAAAAGGGGAAGAAGAGATACAAACGATGGTATGTAACGCACACGTGAGGCAGGGACAGTGCACAGTTGTTACAGATGCAATTCCAAACAGACGTTGATTGTAATAAACTGCCATCTCTATCTGATCGTTCGCATCGTTTTTATTTTCTCTTTCTCTTTCGCGCCATTTGCCCATCCATCTTTGCGTTTGTTTTTTTTTTTGTTCTTGATCGCTCGACAGTCTGTCCCAGGTTGTTTGCTATTCCCACCTTTTCCTTCACCATCGTTTTTCCTCTCGCACGCCAATTTTTCCCATTCTCCTCATTACACGACACACATATACATAACCTGTTTAACAACATTTTCTACTACCTTTCTTTCCCAAACTACACGCACCGTACCCACATCGGGCTATGCTGCCAGCATACACATTCTGCTCGTAGCACATTGATTTCATTCTAATTTCATTTCGCTCTCGCTCCCTTTCTCACACTCGCTCTCTCTCTCTTTACATATCTCTCTAATGGTGTCTCAAAACTGCAAAAAGTGGGTAGAAAGCATCCAAAGAAAGATAAAACACAAGGAAAACATTAAACAAAACACACACACAAAATAAAACGCAACATACATTAATTCGGGAGCAAACATCGATAGAAAGAGATAACGGAAGGAGAAAAAGGAGATTAAGGCGAAGTAGCAGCACTAAAAAAACCACCAAAAGAATCGAGAAGAGGGAAAAAAACACATTTAAAACCTTCAAACATTGGTAAGACGGTCTCGAATGTATGTGTTTGCGGGACAGCGAAATGAAATGCAAAAAAAAAAGCAACGGAATAAAGAGCCGCGCGTCTGATTTGGAGCGAATAAAACCATGCTGAGGAAACAACGAGCAGCATAAGGAAAATGAGAACAGCGAAGAAGAAAATGCGACAGGGAAAGATAAGTTTGAAGAAAAGTGCACTAAAATAAACGAAACAATAAAATGGAAAACAAAAGCAAACGGCACGATACAATGAAGAAAACAAGCGAGAAGCGTGTTCGTGATGAAGAGCGGTTTTGTTGTTGCTGCTATTCTGGGATAACAATTGTTTTTTTTTTTTTGCCTTGTTTTTGCTCCTGCCGGTTATGTTTCATATAGCGCTATGCGTGCGTTTACATGCTTCCGAACGTATGTGTGCGTACGGGTCCTTGGGATGGTAAGGACATTGAGCATGGACAGGACTCACATACGATCCGCCGTTGTGCAGTTTGGCGCTTTCCTTACAGCGACAGCGTGGGAAGCGTAAAAGGAAAATACCATCAATCTGTTCGATATGTGAAACCCCCAAAAATAGAAATTGGAGTCGGAGATATGTTATGCTAAAACTGCACTCTCCATTAACATCCAGATTGAATAAACACAGGCCAAATTGACGGCACATTTCGAAGAATATTTGAACAGGTGTTACTAAATGTTACGACAAAATATATATATTACGGGATGTAAACAACATTCTTATTTGGGCAGCGTTTCTGGAAATATTATTGTAAATAAAAGTATTGACTTGAAACAAGAAATAAATTACTAAAAAAAGGCACACTACAACGCTATTGTACCCAACCCGTTTATGCACGATCTGTCAATTTGACATTTATTTGCCATAAAGAACCTTGTTTGCTATAACGCATAATACAGGGTTGCTTAGCTGATAAAACAACGTAACCGAATACGACTACATACCCTACACACTGGAGTTAGATTTTCCTCCTCAAAAACTTCATGTTTTACGTATCGTTTGCCTTAGTATTGGAGCGTAGTACCACTAAACTTCGGTAAAGTTGGTTGAGCTATGCAGAATCGTTCTTGTAAAGGACGCATAAGCCAGTTAGCTTGTACACAACACTGGACGTTGAACCAACAGCAGGTGAACTTCTTTCATTCTGACTCAATACTCGTTATCATGCTTCGTCCGCTGATGCAGTAGCAAAACGTTCGGTTGAAGCGAACGTCAGAAATGAAACTTGTCCAGAATTATTGTCCTGATGCNCAGCGTGGGAAGCGTAAAAGGAAAATACCATCAATCTGTTCGATATGTGAAACCCCCAAAAATAGAAATTGGAGTCGGAGATATGTTATGCTAAAACTGCACTCTCCATTAACATCCAGATTGAATAAACACAGGCCAAATTGACGGCACATTTCGAAGAATATTTGAACAGGTGTTACTAAATGTTACGACAAAATATATATATTACGGGATGTAAACAACATTCTTATTTGGGCAGCGTTTCTGGAAATATTATTGTAAATAAAAGTATTGACTTGAAACAAGAAATAAATTACTAAAAAAAGGCACACTACAACGCTATTGTACCCAACCCGTTTATGCACGATCTGTCAATTTGACATTTATTTGCCATAAAGAACCTTGTTTGCTATAACGCATAATACAGGGTTGCTTAGATGATAAAACAACGTAACCGAATACGACTACATACCCTACACACTGGAGTTAGATTTTCCTCCTCAAAAACTTCATGTTTTACGTATCGTTTGCCTTAGTATTGAAGCGTAGTACCACTAAACTTCGGTAAAGTTGGTTGAGCTATGCAGAATCGTTCTTGTAAAGGACGCGTTAACCAGTTAGGTTGTACACAACACTGGACGTTGAACCAACAGCAGGTGAACTTCTTTCATTCTGACTCAATACTCGTTATCATGCTTCGTCCGCTGATGCAGTAGCAAAACGTTCGGTTGAAGCGAACGTCAGAAATGAAACTTGTCCAGAATTATTGTCCTGATGCGTTACAATCCAGATCTAATAGTTAAAGAACTTTTTCGCCCCCCTTTGCGTGCTGTATTCTTCAACCGGTTCGTGCTATGAATAGGTTTAAGAAGTTTGCTCCGTAATCGTACGTTCAAGCGAACAGCCCAATATTCAGCGCTAAGTGTACGATGGCCTTGCTCATCGCTTCATGGTCGGGTTTTTGCTTTACCTTCGGTACTATCGCTTGTTTTTGAATGCAACTTTCTGTTAACTTAAATCCCTTGCGCAATCGATTCTCGTTGCTTGGCGCAACTATATGTTATGGTAAGCAAAAAGGGTAGTTGGATAATCATCTTTTGCAGCTGCAGCAACTGTTACCCGCTTTATATGTCATTTAAAATCAAGACAATCTTATCTTGGATGTATGCTTTTTTTTAGTGAGAACAGAGTATTATTATGGCACGCTTAAGATGAAACTCTAGCGAAAATTAAGAATGCATTGTGGGACCATGATTAACCTTCTACAACATTCACCAACCTTTCTTCTGTGTGTTTCAGCGATTTAACTGAACATTTAAAGACACTATCGAAATTTTATGTTATTTGCACGGCAAAACTACCAACTTTAGAATACATGTTCATATAAATGTTTTAAACAAAACACTATTTTAAGTTAAATGTATTAAGTTTCAGTTTTCCATCCCTATTTGCTGTCCGTAAGGGTGTCTATCATTCAGAATGAAATCTAAAATTTTCAATACACCTGACAGCCATCATAAAAAAGAGCGCTTATTGCTGCACGATGGAAGGTGAGTATCGTGCTGCAGAAAAGAAAAGGTTGCATTGTTTATAATTTAAAAGCTCCACCAAGGCTCAAGGATATTGCTGTCCGAAAAAAGGGATAAAGCGTGTCCATTTAGAATGGGATACTAACCTTGTACACGTACTGGTCGAACATGTTGATATCGAACTCACTGGTGCCAGCACCGATCGGTGCCGTGTTGTAGCTAGTTTCCATGGCTTTCCACGCCACTTTTCACCACCGTACCGTAGCGTTTTCTAATCTCTTCCTTCTGCTCGCTCACTCGCGCTTTTTCTGCTCTCGCTTTTCTTTATCTGCACTAACACTGTACACTTAAACACGCGCGAACACCCGCCTTACATGCGAGCAGCGGACGCAGTAGTAACGGACAAACAATCAGAACAATACGCGCCCGTTGCTATTAAACACACTTAAGTCACACAGAGGGACACACGCACGCGCGCGCCCGTCAACACTAATGCAGGTACGCGCACTAACGCAGGCTTCCTTCGCACTTCCTGCGGTGTGTAGAGTTTCGGTCGCACTGCTACCGGTTGGTTTGACGTTTGCTCTCTGCTGTCGTGTGTGTGTGTGTGTGCTTGTTTGACGATCCTGTTGCGTTTCGCTCACGGCCAGTTGCAGTGCAGCGAACTTTAACTATAAAATCCGCACTTCCCCCCCTTCCCTTCCTCTGCGTTTGCAGAACACGTGCGAAAGGGATACACTTGCTGTAATAACAATTGACAGTGTGATTATTGCCATAATGCATAGTTTCGTTAAACCTTTTTTTTTCCCCCCGCCTGCATTTAAACCTCCCGCATCCTTGCGACGAAACATTTATCCTATGATGGATTCGCGCTTAACCATTCTCTATCCCTCTAAAATCTCGTCTCAACCGGTTTTATTTGTGTTTGTGTGTGTGTGTGTTCTTCTCCTCGTAGCTAAAAAGCCCTTCTCCCAACCCCCCCCCCCCACCCCTTTCCTTTCCTAATCTTTCTTTACATTTCCTTCTTCTTCGTTTTTATTGTTCATCTAGCTGTTAGCTTTTTGAACTGTAACCAATTTTTCTATTGCTCTCCACATTAATGTTTACTATTTATTCCTCTCCTATCTCTTGCTTGCTTCTCTTTCCTCCCATTCCTTTCCATTGCTTTCTATTAACTTTTCTCTCTCTCTCTCTTTCTCTCTCTCTCTCTCTCCCTTTCTCTGTCATTCGATCCAATTCCCCCATTTCGCTCCGACACATAAACAAACTCAATCTCACAGCTCATTATTTCCTCCCTCCGCTGCATTCCCTGCACCGTACGAAAAGGAATTCTATGCTTCATCATTCTGCTTTTCCTTCATTTCTCCAAACCGCCCCGCCACTCTTTCTCTAGCCCCTCTCGCGCCCACCATTCCCTTCCTTCGATTCAACCCCTTTTACCCACTTGTGTTCACATCTTCACAATTATTCCATTTTCCATTATTCATTCTCATCTGTTTCAATCGTGTTTGCTCGCTTTCTCATACTGCCTTCGTTTGCCTCTTTGCGCTCCTTCACACGACATTGTTGCTTGTTGAAGTGGTAACGATGTTGCGGGTTGCGTGGTACGGAGGGTGCTGATGGTTGTTGTTATTGTTGTTGCGATGTTTTTCACCAACTTAGCTTTTCGTTGCAGGATTGTGCATCTGGGTAATGCATGTTTTGATTGTGGTTGATTGTAGTGTTTTCATGTTGTTGTCCCGCTCGCTCTCGCTGCTTGAGCTACCTGCAGTGTACCTTTTCGAAGGTATTCGAGCTTTGCTCTCGGCGCTTATTTTTCCTTTCGCATATCGTCCTGCTCGTGGCTAGCGATAGTGTTGATAAAAAATTGTTGTTCTCGATTTGTTCTCGACATCGACAAAAATCGTTCGACAACGCTACCCCAGCATCTGCCGAACGAATTAATTCGAACCCATTCTGAGAACACCTTCCAAAAATTGGGAAGAAGGACAGAAGAAACACATGTGCTGTTGCATGTTGTTTGATCAGAGTGTTTTCCTTTACATTGTCTCCCCACAAAATAGCGGCAAACGAAAAAGGCACTAAAAATGCTTCATTACGTTCGTTCGCAATAGTCAGCAAAGGGTTATGAGCAGCACAACCAATACTGAAGCGAAACATTTTGCGAACGAAGCTAAAGCGATCGCGGTACGATCGCGAGATTTGTGGTTTTTTTTTTTTGCTTCCTCTCTCCGATCGATGGATTTCCAATACAAAAAGGAACCAATCAAAAACGTCAACGATCGCTAGATGATCTGTGTGAATAGTAAGCATAGCACAGCAGAGAAGAACAATAAATCGAGCGGAATGCAGACACTGCTCATACTGTATCAGTGTTTCGATCGGGTGCGCACGATCAAACATATGCAACAAACGCGTTTATATTAGTAGATCGCGTATCTACTCAGCGTAATGGCACACGATCAGATAAAGGAAAACACTAACAATGCCCATAGCAATCGGACGATGCTTGCGGAGCGATAGGAAGACGATGCAAACATGGCACGGCTGTGTGTGAGTGAACATTTGTGCTAACGGGAGTGGTTTTGTTTTTTTTTGTTTTTTGACGTTTGATTGTAGGAGAACGCAGTATCCTGATGCCTGCGACTTGTAGGCTGCACCGTCGTTATGTTGATAACACACGCCTGACACCGGTTAACGATGATCAAGATCACGATCGATGTCTGTACGACGTATCGCCTTATCGGAAGTGTTTGTTTATCATTGCAAAACTAATATACATATATATATATATTACATAATAGGTGTATATATAAATATATAAAAGTAAGCATATGTAATATTTATATATGAGTACATCAAATAAATCAATGGCATCATAAGAACTCCACTACTACATCACCGATTCTAACTGATCTTGATCTCGCAATACGCGTGGAACGGTGGTTTTTTCACAATCATATTTTTGTTTTGTTTTTGTTTTTTACATCGTTGATTAGCATGAAGCACAATATTTACTAACGCACACACCTGCCTTAAATCAGCTGCTAACAAAAAAAAACACACATTTTTCCTGTTACAAGTGTTTACATTTTCCTCACTGCCTAACCATTTTCTTTGTTCACTTTTTTGTTGTTGCCTGCCCATTACTTCTAATCCCACAATTATGTCATATGCTATTGTCAAAAACAAGCTTCCTGGCGTTTATCGTTGCAGGTGAGCGTTAGCACCGAGAAGGTAGCATTTAAACACTACACTCAAACGAAGTTTTTCTATTCCCTTGCCCAATTTAGCTTTACGTTGAAGCAACGTATGCTATTTCTCACACATGTACGACTTTGAAAAATTAAACAGTTGTTATGTTTCGCTATTCGCTTCGCAAGCAAACAATTTTCTTTGCGCTCATTGCGACACATCGTACGAGGGCTTTTCTTATGTTTTAGAAAGTGAAATCAAATAAACAATTTCAAAATGCAACTCACAAAAACGGTAACGAAACTGGAACACAAACGGAAGCTTACGAACGATTCGTCCAAATTGTTCGACGCACTGCCCGCCGTTTGCTCTAGCGAAGGCTCAACGTTTCGTTCGCTTGCTCACGTATCACTTCTTAGTATACACACGCACCAGTTTGTAGTAGACAGCCGAATGCTCCTATGGATGCTGACCGAATGAAGGAAGGAAGCAAAAAGTTTCGATTTCTTCGTACACCCCGAGTCAAAGTCGAACTGGGCGAACGCATCTGGGCCCACGGGTTGTGCTTGTGTATGTGTGTTGTNACGCACACACCTGCCTTAAATCAGCTGCTAACAAAAAAAAAACACACATTTTTCCTGTTACAAGTGTTTACATTTTCCTCACTGCCTAACCATTTTCTTTGTTCACTTTTTTTTTGTTGCCTGCCCATTACTTCTAATCCCACAATTATGTCATATGCTATTGTCAAAAACAAGCTTCCTGGCGTGAGCGTTAGCACCGAAAAGGTAGCATTTAAACACTACACTCAAACGAAGTTTTTCTATTTCCTTGCCCAATTTAGCTTTACGTTGAAGCAACGCATGCTATTTCTCACACATGTACGACTTTGAAAAATTAAACAGTTGTTATGTTTCGCTATTCGCTTCGCAAGCAAACAATTTTCTTTGCGCTCATTGCGACACATCGTACGAGGGCTTTTCTTATGTTTTAGAAAGTGAAATCAAATAAACAATTTCAAAATGCAACTCACAAAAACGGTAACGAAACTGGAACACAAACGGAAGCTTACGAACGATTCGTCCAAATTGTTCGACGCACTGCCCGCCGTTTGCTCTAGCGAAGGCTCAACGTTTCGTTCGCTTGCTCACGTATCACTTCTTAGTATACACACGCACCAGTTTGTAGTAGACAGCCGAATGCTCCTATGGATGCTGACCGAATGAAGGAAGGAAGCAAAAAGTTTCGATTTCTTCGTACACCCCGAGTCAAAGTCGAACTGGGCGAACGCATCTGGGCCCACGGGTTGTGCTTGTGTATGTGTGTTGTAGCGCTGCACACGATTGTGAAAGGGTACGCAAAAGGTAGCGAGGGCGAGCGGTACACGCACACATACGTGCACACGTACCGTACGAACGTGCGGTAGTGTTTGGGAAGCAGCACTACTAAGCAAATCGTCTCACTGTTCGGGCTTCTTCTCGGGCACGATGAACGTAGCTTCTCTCTCGCTCTCCCGCATCTGTACGCCTTGCAAACGTCGTGAAGTAATCGGTTTCCATTCCCATCCTGCTCTTTCCCCCATATAGCACGAGCTCACGCACACTCGCTCACACACCCGGAACAGCAGCAGCCATCTCGTTCGCTCGCGGTGTCGGTAAAGGTATACCCTTTGATTTGTATCGTCGCAACTATTTCATCTTTTCTCAACCAACACAAACCTGCGGATGGTACACGCGCTTTTTCACATACACTTGACGTGGTCGGTTGTATGCTTGTGTATGCGACGTCTTATACCTTTCTTATGAGCTTCGCGTAAGCGGAAAAAGTAACAAAGTCAATTTGTATGCTTATTTTTCGGTTCATACCCTCAGCTGTTAGACACTGAAAAAGTCAAATGATCAAATGCAGTCTATAGCATTTTTCTTAAAAAAATATATTATAATTTTACAGTTGAAAATATTTTACTTATTCTTACAGTTGCCAGTTTGCTAACAACAACAAACTACGACTTCTGAGCATTACAATATATTTCATGAAAAATGTTGTACAATATGGCTATAATGAACGCAGGAAAACGAGCTATAAATCATACAGCTTTATAAAGACAACGGGAAGAAGATTTTTCAGTTGTTCAAATACCACTGGCTATCCGATCCATCTAAACACTAAAAAGAGAACAATCCCAAAACATAAGAAAGGGAGGTAAGAAAGGGAAAGAAGAAAAACATATTGATCGAACAAAATCGGTCAAACCGGTATTCCTTCCAGCACTCCGTTAGAAGAAAAAAAAACAAACACACGATCATACGGTTGTGCTTCAACATTTGAGTTTTTGAAGGATTTCTATCAGCCGAACAGCCAGAACGTAAGTCTCTATATACGTTTCTCTGTGTACACAGATGGAAAGTACACACGCACGCACACATAAACAATTGTATACGCAGTTTGTGTGCAGGCTAGCGCGTAATGCTACACTTCCAAGCTTAGTATGAAGTAAAATAGAAAGCACACGTGATTATGCAAACAAAAGTACAATTATCAAACGCACGGGGCCAAATGCATGCACAGCAACTAACACACCCGCGCGTGCGAGTGTGTGTTTTGGGAAATGATCGAGTTTTGCAGTGTGGTGGTATTTGGATGCCAGTACATAAGAAATTTCAACAAATCGCTGTTTTTCAATGGATTGGTAGCATACTTCTTGGTATTGCAACAACCATAAACCCATACACATGCAGCAGTGTGAAACATACCGCTAAGGAGAGAGAACGAGAGAAACGTTCGCTTTGATACGAGGCCAAGACAACACAGTATTAAGGAAATGTAGAAAAATCGTAACATAACCTAGAAATCAGCTATAACATGACACGAAATTTGCTCCCGCTATATTTCATATTCATAATGAACCGCTTGTTGTTATTATTCGGTTTCTGGCTTGCATTGTTGCTGAAGCTATTTTCTTGCGTTTTATAGCCCTATTGGGAGGTTGTTTTTTTGTTACCACTGAACTACCAGCGTTTCCAGCAATTCCCAAGAGTAGAGGCGGGAAAACTTTTATGGGAGAGTTGAAATGTAGATAATTATCAAAATTCAAAGAATCTAGTGGAAATTTTATAGCTCTAATGTAACAAAATTGTGCACAAATTACAACAGTAGCTACACACATTGAAAATGAGAACAAGAAATATAATAAGTCTGATAAAATAATATAAATGAACAGTTGATGCATTAAAACAACATAGGTACAGAAATTCCCTCTGCCCCTTGTTTGTCGTAGTTTTGAAGCTGTCTCTTTAAGAAGGGATTTTTCAACAGCTTACGATGATTTAAAAAGGCATAAGAACGGCATGTGCAGAACCCTTGTTTATTCGTTAACCCAACAATCGAATGAGCTGGTTGCCCTTTTATTTTATTGCAATACAAGCAAAACCTGAATTGAATTATTCTGTTTTATGATTTTTTGTCTCTTTTGTATTTGTTTTCTTTTCTTTTTTTTATTTGCTTCTCTCAATTACGATGGAATGTTTATGTGAACGATGCCTTAGGTTAGTGGTTGTTTAAGGAAACGAGAAACGTACCATCTATTTCAGGGGTGAGCAACCTTTACAAGCGTTGAATAAAATTCGCGATACATAATGTAAAATCAAACGTTTTCGACGATAGATAATTCCTTGTGTGCTATTCATTATTTGTACTCCGACATTTAGGAACAAAAGCCTGTTATCCGTGTTGTTGGCCTATGCGAACAGAATAGTGCCGAATAAAGGGCTCAAAGCTACGGGGCACGTTACTATGGTACACATTGGAATTGTTGTAAATCTTATTTGCACATAGCAGTGCTTTGGCAAAATATAAACATTTCTTTCGTCCACTTAATTATATGTTTTCCTTATATTGACAGTTTTTAACATTGTTTATTTTGTAAACTCCTCTGGCATGGTAAGCGTAATGGTTGTAAAATAAATATTATTCTAAATTTCCAATTCGTGTCATTACAGGCAGGGATGAACTATCCCTGACCTAAACTAAACCTTTCAAGCTATACTTACCCCGCTCCCTTTCAAACATCCTCTTCCTTTATCATACTATCATTCTTTCCCTCTTTTTTTTTTTTGTTTCGTCGTTTCTCTTTCGATCGTTCGAGCTGTCACATTATGTAGCATACACATCTGTCTATTTTCATCTATGATACACCGATACGAACAATATACACAACATGTATATGGCGATGTTTGTATGCGTGTATGCGTTTGTGTTGCGACTGTTGGAAGACGCATACAAGCGGGGTGGGGGCTGGTTGCAAGATACATTCACACACAGCCATAAGACAAGTACCAGCATTCCGCCGCCTGCCGATACCAGCGTTACCGCGTGCGCTTCCTGATTGTACTGCTTTTTAAATGCACATTGCCGTATTACTTCGCATTTCAAGCTCTTTATGTTTGTTTGTTTTGTTTTGTTTTGTTTTTTTTGTACTGTAAAAACCATATTCGTTAACTGTTACACGGCTTACCCCAGCAGCTTCTTCACCCAACTCTCCCCCGCCGGACGGCTCGTAGATGATGTTTTGTTGTTTTTATTCCATCCCTCTCGCTTTGATGCCTTCTCATTTCGGGCTTCATTCGTCTACTAATCTGACGCAAGCATATCTGACATGAGCTGTACTGTGCTTCAGCAGTCATGACAGCTAGTATTTCTCCGCCGAGACTGCTAGTCGACCTCGAATAGAACGATGCTTATCTCTGCCTAAGCCATCACCGGGATCATTTCGTTCATATTTCTTATTAAAAGTTTAATGAAACAAATTGAACTCCTCCCACGTGTAATCAAACTTTGTGTTTCTGTGTATATATCGTTTGCAGCATACACAAGCTGTTTAGAAAGTGGATTAAATGCTCGTTTTATGCAGGATATTGTGCCGTCTCGCTCTCATCCCTGCTGGCGGAGATGCTAGGGAGCGCAAAAGCGACTGCAAGTGGGAAGGGATGAAAAATTGAACGAGTGGGATGTTGGGTGGGGTGGAGGAGGAAGCATATACATGCGTACTGCTTGTTCGAACATGCTGCCATACACAGGCATACATGCTTCAAACATGCGTCCGCCACCTTCACCCTTCCCAGCATCGAACACAATATGTATGCGTGTGTGAGCGAAACTCCTCACTTAGTAACGAAATAAATTAATTCATGTACGAAACGCGCAACACAAACAATTGTTTCATCTCGTTCTTCCAGCACACATAGCCGTACACTTCCTTCCTTATCATTCGTTATCGTTTCATCGTAGCCCCTTAACCAACCTGACCCGCTTCCATCTCACCCTGACCCTACCTTCCCCACGCACTCCTAATATCGACACACTGAACTGAAACTAAAACGAGACAGAGACAGACAGTGTGAGAGAGAGCGAGAGAGATAGAGAGAGAGAGAGAGACGGAGAGAGAGAGAGAGAGAGAGAGAGAGTGAGAAGGAAAAACAACCATGCGTAAGAATGTGATGGCGGAGAGATGGCCGCGACGGTGGTGTGCGAAAAGGGAAGAGCTCTTGAACTAACAACTTGAAGGGAACTAACTCAAACCGAAAGTGAAATATCAAATAATCAACTTGAAAAACGGGAAAAGATAACACAATACGTAATGAACGGATTATTTCTACACATGTACACGAGGACGGTGCAGGGGCCGGCGGCTGTGAGGGGAGTAGGAAGGGCCATTAGGCTGTAGGAAGCGGGGAAGGGCCGGGGAAAGAGGGGAGGGGAGGGGAGCAAGGGAGGGGGGGATGGATGTTTGCCTAACGCCAGATGAACACGATGAACACCGGCTATTAGCGCGCGAACAGTTCTTCTCAGTGCGTGTGCATTCATCTAAAATAACGAAAAGTAATCTTAACGCAATAAAAAGGCACTATTGTAGACGTGAACGTTGAATACTGAACGTTCGTTTTCTTCCACTTTGTTTTCTTACAGTTTTGCTGTTTGCTTTAAACCGTGCTTAAAGCCACAGCGCGCTACGGGGTTTTCAATGAAAACCTTTGTTTACAAATCATTTTGAAAACTAACGGAGATATGCGCGATATTTTAAAAAATCACTCAAATTAAATACTTGCATTTCTTTCAATGGGTGTGCTCAAGTCCTGCTGAAAACGTCTTATTAATATTGTTGATACATAATAAAAAAATGCGAATACGTTCCAACACGTGTATATCGATTGTTTTCATATTTTTGTTTAGTTAATTTAGCTAGTAATAAGAAGTAATATTTTCTATTAGTTTTCGCTGATAGTTCATAAAAAAATTAAATGCAAACAATCAAAGCATAATTACATTAAGGATCAATCTATAAAACATATAATGCGAACAAATATGCGCCCTAAATGAGATACGCGAAACAAATTTGAATATAAAATGTGTAAACGCACGAACATTATGTAAAAGACGTGTTGTAAGTTGCGTACATTTCGTTTAGAGTTTATGTAATTCGTTGGTTTTCGTTTTTCACTTTAGAAAAGGCACGTAAAGTACAAAAGATGTTAAAGCGATTTGCAAAGCATATCCATGCGTTCGGAAAGCATCCACGCAAGCCATCCACCGGAGCCACCATGCAGAAAACGTTCGGCTTTAATATTTATGCTTTTATTCAAACAATACAAGGTAAAAGAGAGAAACAGGGGAGAAAAAAAACGATAAAAAACATTCACTCCGTAATGTGAATGATAAACTCGTTTCCTATCAATTCTTGTGAAATTCAACGTATCAAATCATTTCAACGACAGTTTTCCTCCCCCCCCCCCGGCCACCCTGGACCGCACACTTCAGCAGTGCTTCATGCCCTTCACGTGCTTACCATCGTTGCCACCCCTTTTCAATGCCCTGCACCGTGCCGCTACCCTGCCGTCCCCTCCAGGACACTCTTGAGATTTATGTTATTTTTAATGCTCTGTTTTCCTGTTTTATGTATCTTTGTTTTCAAGAATTTATGTCAGCTCTTCCAACCAGGCGTCCCGCAACGCTTTCCTTCCCTGCGCGTTCCCCTTCCACAAACGTGCCAACACGCTCTCTGTCCCGCTTTCCATCCTAGTCGCTCCACTTAACCGTATGTGTTTTATCTTTCGTTCGCTCCACTTTCGATTGAAAGTACGATGCTTCGCCTTTCTCTCTCGCTCTCTCCCTCGCGCGCGCACTGTGTAGCGCGCAATCGCGCCTTTTGTCATTTCACTCATCCGTACTTTAGATCATTGATAGCCAAATCAACCCATACACACAGCGCGCAGTGCCCTACAATATAGCACACATCTATCTAAATCGAATGAACAAGGTGTATATAGCCGCTTCGAGGCCATCGTACAGGCGGCATGTTGGTGTTGGTATGTGGCTTCACACACACCCGTAGCTACCACACCAACACACCGTTCAGCTCGTAGCTGGCTGTATGAGAGGGAGAGGCAGCAGCGAGGGAGAGAGACACAGGGAGAGAGGGAGAGCGCACGAGAGCGAGAGAGAGTGAGAGAATGTGTGTGCGCGCGCGCGTTTTCGTATGCATGCCTGCTACTAAGCGACTTCGATTTCAACAGACCACCACACACTGTTGATCATCGGGCAGCCCTGTAACATAATATTCTCACCGGCTCTATGTACGACGGCGTGTAGTTACACACCAATACATAATTTAATATCAAGCAAAAGAAGCATGAAGTGGAAGAAGAAATAAAAGATGTGAAGTAATCATAAATTCCTGAAAAATTGAATTATTTGTTATGTGTGCGAAATAATTCAATCTGCTTTCTAATGAAAAGGGACTTCAGAATTAAAGGGAAAAATGATTTTAACTACATCGCTTGGATTTGTTGGTTTTTTTTTTTGTTTTGTTTTTCATTCGGAGAAAGTAGGCAGAATCCAGAATGTGCCCGGGTTTGATGTTCGCGTAAGGGCGCTGCAGCTGCGGCGTGATTACAGTCAATGCGTATCAAGCACGATGAGAGTTTAAGCGGTACGTAAATATTGCGAGCGAATGGAAAGGTAAGCTGCGTCCCCGGTGTCCACACATATCCTCGGGTGCGATACACGGTTCCGGTTCCGATTTACAAACTACACCTGATGAAGTCTTACCACCGACTAGGCCACGACGAGCAGAAAAACGGATAACGAGCAACAGCATGCACGGCAAGGGTAGCCAGAATGTCAGTTGCTGTAAAATTTCGCTGTACGTTTGACATTTGCAGCCAACTTTAATGCGTAGGCACGCTCAATGCACGCTGCGCACTGTTCATTACGTGCCACTTCGCACACTGTACGCTAATTAGATTACCTTAGCATTCTTCCCATTGGCGCAGAAACAACAACGCCCGTTAACATATCTAGCATGAATTGTTATGACGAACGGTCTGCAAAGTTTAGTATGCGCGCAAGTCAAGGCAATTAATGTTATGAGTGTTGGTGCAAACTTTAGTCAAACTTCGGCACAGTAACAGCAACACTAACTTTTTGCGGAGTGACTTTCTTCCATTCTGCTTCTTCGGCACTGCCAAAAAATATACTAACAAGTAGCGCATATAAAAAGGTCGTGCTACACTGGCATTTTCAGCAGACGATACTTCAATTGTCACGATATTATGCACTTACTAAGCATGTTACGAAATTACTTTCCATTCAAAGGACTGTGCTACAAGCAGACTGCTTAGATTAATGTAATTTTCGGCGTTCTGCCGGTCTTCAACCGTTGTTGCCCACGTTCCATCCGAAAGCGAAAACATTTGATGGATTTCTTGGTGACTTTGGAAGGAAAAATATATCCGATTTATTTTACTACCACCTTTCAAGTCGCACGTCGTGTATGTGTGTGGATGTTTTATTGTCGCGATTATAAAAATGCGTCGCCCACAACCAAATTAGGACGTTTGCAATAGTTTCTGTAAGCAGCTTCGATCGAAGCACAGTAAAATCTTGCTCCATTCCGCTCTACGCGGTCGCTAGTTTACGGTATGCGAATGTTTTTTTTTTTTTATAGTGATTAAATTAACCTCGAACGGATTCATTTCCGCTTTCGGCGCTGGTTGACAGTTTCTTCTCAAGCGGTCACGGCATGCATTTTATATTTATATCGCACAGAAGTCCCGCTTTTACCAAACAATCTCAACAATCCAGTCTTAATTTCCGCCCCCACAATTCAGTTGTGAAAAGGAAACAATTTCCAATTAGTCGAACTATTGCGCTTTATGTCATATCGGAATGTATCCGGCTTTATTTGCACGGATGCTTTTAGTGTTAAAACACCTTGCGTTGCACTGCAATTACGCACGTTAGCTTACTCGCTTTATTTAGCATAATTCTGAAAAACATCCCAATTTTTATAGCGCCCGTTAGCTTCTTTTAGTTGCTGCTATAAAGTTACGCAAACTACAACGCACTATAAACTTAAAACTTCGCTCAACCCGTCGTTCGGAGGGGATTTTTTTTTCCTTGCACAGCCCCGAAGCGTGCATCGAAAAATCGGTTGCAGTTACCCGTGATTAGGAGAATTCATTTCTGAGCACAATATCGTCACGAAAATGTACTTGCTTTGTGTATTGTTCACATATTCCCGTTGGGACACAGGATGTCCGTTTGTTTACCATGAAATTTGAATGATACAACAATCCTAGCGGTTGAGCTGTATTATAGCTTTATTAAACTCTTATCAGTTAGACTTTTTCAATTCATTTTAATGTTGTGTTACAAACGAAAACAAAAAAAACATGGAAAGTAATTGAATGATTCAGAATCATAATCTAGTAATTGTGTCTATTTCTCTTTTATTGTAGCAATACAAGTCGTAGTTGATGTATGCCGAATTTTACTTGAAGCACGTGCAGTCAGCCGAAAGAAAACATCTGATGCTATTCGTTTATAGCAATATGACACATGCGCAGCGGTAGGCACCGTTGCTGTCTAGATCAAATCGATAATTTCAGTTCAGTTATCGCGCGTACGGACAACACTCGTATGGTACACGCACGCCAAAACAGCAACCATGGCAGAAGCCACTACCGACGACACAAGCATGGAGTCGGCAACCAAGTGCGACTGTTCGCAGCAGCAACAACTTGTCGAATGCCGTGCCCAGCTGGCCACACGCGAGCATTGCAACGAAACGGTAAGCCAGCCACAGGACCATGTAGCTATTGCCATCCATCAACCGCAGGATGTGCGTTCGCTTACTAATGCAGCGGTACTTCTTGCAGCTGCAGAAAAAGCTCGATGGGTATGTGAAGGACAATGAGAACCTTGTCATAAAGTATGCGTTCGTCGAGAAGAAGGTGCTGGATCTGAAGGCGCTGGTCGAGGAGAAAGAGTCGAAAATTAGACGCCACGACCAGGAAGTCGGTGGTCTGCAGAAGCAGATTGCTGCATTGAAGGCGGACAAGGCTAAACTGCAGAAGAACATCGAATCGAAGGTAACGGAATGCGCCTCGCGAGCGATGACAGTTGTCAGTACAAAAGTTTGAATGTTGAACTTCTTAGCAGAGTATTGCCACACGTTCTATTGGTTAGATGCTCGACCCGAACTTCCTCAGTGTTTGCTCTTAGTCTGCTACCGACACAACTGACTGCGATAGGCTAGTGCGTTTCGCTTCCAGAAGTAATATTTAGTTTAGCGTATCAGGAGGTCATATGTTCTGTTTGACTTTTGATTTCTTTTACGCGTTCTCTCAATGTTGCGTCCCCCCCCCCCACGCCCATTGACTCTCAAGCTTCGGGACATTGAGCGTCTCGGCAAAGAAGTCGAAGGTAGTCGGCATTACGCGTCCCAGGTCGAGATGCGCTACAAGTACGGCAGCTGCCGCTTACGCCGCGAGACGGAGGATCGAATGGTACTTTTGCGAAACGGTTTTGGCGGTGCCAATTCCCTTATGCTTTTGAAACTACAGCCACAACTGTTGTACCGTTGCTTTATTCCAAGAGACTTGAGGCGGAAGTGCTAAATTTGCGTCAACAGTTATTGCAGCATGTCATCGCGGAAGAGACGCATCAGGCGAGCGAACAGGTGGCGGAGATGGAGCGCAAGGTGATGGAGCTGCAGGCACGGGAAATTATGCTGAAGCATGCGAGCGACGAGCAGGCGGCTAGGATTAACGCGCTACAGCGGGCAAACGCCGAATTGCAGGACGCTTCGGAACGCCACGAGAAGAAATATAACCTCTCCTTGGAGGCGGTGCGTATATGTGGTTGGAGATTGCTGAAAGCGCTCACTAATGCGGAACTTGTACCATTGCACAGCTAAAGGAAACTGGCGCTGAGCGGGAACTGCTGAAACAGCAGATGGATCAGCTGCAGAGGAGTTGCAACCAGCAGGAAATTGTGATAGAAGAATTACAAACGAAAGTTAATGCCGCTAACGCAGCGGCAGAGGAATCTACACGGTGTGATATTGCCACACAAACGCAACCAACGAAGATCTTAACCATCTCGTATCCTCCTTTAGCATAGAGCGCATCGTGAACGATCAGCGCACGGAACTTGAGCAACTCACCGGTACGCTCGACGAACATCGGAAGGATTTGGAGGCGTTGCAGGCGCGCGAGCTGGAGCTGCTGGCGCTGAACAAAGATCTCAGCGAGGTGAACTGTTTGCTGCAGCAGGAAATTGCCACGCAGGAGTCGAAAACGATCGCCATTACGCTCGAGTACGGCAAATTCGTAACCATGTGCCAGGAGTACGATGCGCAGATCATCAGTCTCGCCAACTCGCTTGCCCTCGAACGTCAGCACCGGACGGAGGAACGGTTGCTAATGGCAAAGCATATAGCCGACCGCACCCGGAAGCTCGAGCATGCCGAAAGGTGTCTGCAGCAAACGCTGAACGAACTCGAAGCGAATCGAAAGAAATACTTCGCCCTTGTAAAGGTAAGTCTGTTCTGGTATGGCAAAGTGCATTCCTACGGGGGGAAAATGTTTTTTAATTCTTCACCTTAATATTCTACTCCTCTTGCTCGTAGGACTTTAAACGAGAGATGAAAAATGCCCACCATGGCATGGAGTCTGCAAGTGGACAGTAGCAAACAAATCATTATCAACCGTTGCCACCATTGGGGAACCTTTGATCTTGTACCTTTCGCTTCGTGAGACCTTATTTACTTTGCGATAAAGCGCTTCCGAGGTGTAGCGATCTCAGCGTGTGTATGAAGTTTATCATGTATTTAAGAAACAGTTGAATACTGCTAACGTTAAGAATATATTCACACCACACAAGTGGTGCGAAACAAAATAAACGGACACTTCTTGGCATATAGTTTGGAAGACTTTGAAAACTGTATCTTACATATTTAGGAATAGTATAAAAATAAAACAAAACAATTATGCCATTAGCAGCGTTCGTCAAATGGGTTTCTGTGAGGTATATCGGTTGAGGTATTGTGGCGAAAGCAAAACGTTATCGTAATTCCTTTTGCCGCCGGTAACGTCTTATAATTGCTTGTTGCCCGGAAAAAAAATTGCAAAGCTAATCGAAAGCAGATCTTCGATGTAAAAGCGTTTCGCAAATGTCATAGAATGTGCCTGAGCTAGGCATTAGGTTGAATAGCTTTGAAGCACACGTTCACAGGCATATTGGGCACCGTGATCATCTTGAGAATCGGTTTGATTGGTGCCTGTTGATCCTTCCCTGCCAGACGAACCTCGAAATTCGTCAATATCTACATTGAAAAGGTTTGCAATAAGTAATAGATATTGTAGGCATATGCTTAGCGCTGCGCGCACAGGTACTTACCATAGATAAGAGATAATGCATTTGCAGCTGTGCGATCTTTTGTCCGATGCACGATCGCGCACCGATTGCAAATGGCAACGAAGCGGATGCAGTATTGCTAGCTCTGTTGCCAAGTGTAGGTGTGTCTTTGCTGCTGCGTTGCCACCGGTACGGATTGAACTGGTCCGGTTGGACAAAGAATCGTTCGTCCCTTCCAGCACTGTACAATGATAGCAGCACCAACGTCTAAGTAAAAAGCAAACAAAAAAAAAAAACACTCACGATTTGTAATATACATCTTAAAATCTTCGCTTCTCTTAACATTCATCTACTACTCACATCCTTGGGTAAAGCGTACGCTCCAAAACTACATTCGTTCTCTACAAACCGCCCAATAAATGGAGCGACCGGATAAAGCCGTAACGTTTCCCGAACGACACCCTTTACCGCAGTACATTCCAGTGTTTTTGACTCGAGTACATGATCCCGCACCGATTCCTGCATTGATGGATTATTTGCTAGCAAATAAAGTGCCCAAACGGTGGCAAACGAGGTCTAGCGGTGAGTCCATAGAAAGAAAAACAAAACAAAAATAATTTAAATAATGGATTTAATAATAATAAGAATGGACAATACGGTGCTGAGCCGTCATAATGAAGTATAAATCAATAATGGATTTAAAATATTTTGAATTTAAGAAAAAATGCATTTGCGTACCGTGTCACCAGCAGCGATGATGAAATCGATAAAGATGCGCATCATTAACGTTTTATCAAGTTTCTGTACCATCAGATCTAGCAATCCGTCGTGTGATTGGGAATTGGCTATCCCAAACTCTATGATTGCAGTCGCTGAAAGGACGAACGCACGTGTTGAAAGCTGTTATGCTTTGCAAAATTGTTGCTAAACTCACTTACCTAGGCGTATCGTTTCGGGTACCACCTTTTCAAACTGTTGCCAGGGCTGCACGTTCAAGCGGTCAGCAATTGCCGGTGGAATGTTCATCAGCTCTGAGCTATAACGGAAGATGTCATACACTACGGATGAGAACTGGTCCACCAGCTGCTGAAACTCAGCCGACTGTTGACATTTGGGGAAGGATGATCCAAGCATTACACCGAGAACCACTGAAAATAGGGGACGCAATAGAAAGGCATAAAGTTTCCTTTTCATGATTAATCGTCACCCAGCTAGGTACGCACCTTCCACAGACCATTTGTAAAGGAATACTTCAATGCCTTCGAAGGCGGATGTATCATCACAGTTCTGCTTGATGTGTTCGACCGTGGCAGCGCATACACCCCGGGTCGGTTCCTCCATCCAATTAAAATCTTTCAACATGGGTTTGTTAAAAATCTGCCTCGCCTGTAACCATTCCTTACCATCCCTAAGAGTACAGAAACGAATGGGCTGTAATGGCCAATCGGCAACGCTAAAACGCGCGTCTAAACTAACATGAAAAACAACCCACGTTGGTAGTCATGCTTCTTATTGAAGTAAGCCCACGATTCCGGCAACGGATGGCGCGGGAATGGGCCCTCGAGCTGGAATGTTTTACGCATTAGGTGCGGATCGCGCACAAACACTGCATTCTGGGTGCCAATCTGCAATCGCACAAGGTCGCCGTACAGCTCGTGGTACTTGGAAATGCGCAGATGCAACCTGCAACGTTAAAGAATAAAATATTAATCGTTAACGATTTGAAAAAATCCTTTGAGCTGTACTGTCAGCGTACAATAATTTTGGTATAGGTATTTATCATACAAAAACAGCGCATAAAAATGTTGCTCTATTGTTGCACCTAGCGAATGCATACGTGTGCTGATGCGGTAAATTAGCTTACTCAGCTGGTTTTCCGAGGTGCATGATATCGTTTAGCATACCGAGCAACGGTAGTCTTCGTGGACCGGGTATTTTTATAAAGGGCAGCACATTTCCACTAGCAAACCCGATACGGTCGATTTTGGACATCATTTGTTGGTTGGACAGTTTCAACACCCATAACTGCCGAATACTGTGACTACGAAGACGTTGTAACATTGCACGGTAAACGAAACGGCGCACAGAACAACAAAAGCACGCACGTACATGCACACCAGTCGTTTAATTAACACATAATGACCAAGGGTAAAGTTTAGAACCAAATTGTTGTTCTGCTTCTAACCGGGTTGATTTGACGTTCGTGTGTGGCGAAATTTGTTAAACGTCAGTTGAGCGTATTAAGACGTGTGCGCATAGCCGCTGGAGCATAGATTTGAATGAATATTTTCCTCCTTTTTTTATTGTGGATCGTTGCAGTTGATTCCAAAGCGAAAAATCTTAACGATTTGTCCAACATATGTTACACAGCAGTGGGGAGACTAATTGTCTATTAGATGCTTATTTATTACATTTCAGTTTCATTAAAATTATTTGATTCAAATAACAGGTTCAAATTCTGATTTGTTACGTGTTTTAGTTTTACAAGCGCTGTCGCGATTTATTCATATTCTCTTTGATAAATAAACATAAAGGAAATGTCCAACATAGTTGTTCTGTTTCGTTGAAGACATTAAAGTTTATAACAAAAATGCGGTTTACTTTGATTTTTGTGAATCTACAGTAAGGTCGTCTTTTGCAGCTTCCTCCGCATCATTGGTAGATGGTTGCTGAAAAAATACGAATCGCCAATATCATTAATTATCGTAATGTGATGATTACTGTAAAAATTGCTTTCCCTTTACAGGCAACACTTACCCGCACGGTCTTTTGTCTTTTAGATGCGATTAGACTCATCAACCGATATCGATTCTCGGTGCGGTCGGTTTGCTTTTGCAGTATAACCATCAGCGTAGTAAAACTGTTACCAACGAACAGAATGAGGAACAAAATGCTCAAAACTGGTATCTGTAGCGAGAAGCAGATGAAACGTTTATAGTAAAAAAGTAGCATTTAGGTAGGCCGCTTCATAACACACCTGCCAGGTCGCGTCCGGATGCTCTGTAAGCTGGTACAGCGTAAAGGCATTGTAGAACTGAAATAGGTAACCTACAAATAGGAATGGAAAGAGAAATTTGAGCCCGCGCCACATCCACGAATGGAAGCCCTCAATGGTGATGTCCATGTTGTGTCGTTCGCCGAGCGCTTTCAGACGATAGAGCACGCCTTTCTGGTAGCGGAATTGCATGTACTGGACCAGGCTAATGTACACGTTAAAGTACATGAACTGGTTGCGGAAGAGTTGCCATGGTTCGCCTTGAGGCCACACGAGCAGCACACCAGCACAAACGGTGGAAATGAAATGATGCAGACGCCACCAGCCCTTTATACGCGAACCATTTACCTGTAGTAAATTAAATCAAACAGAAAATGTTACTACAAAAATGAGCGCTGTACAAAAATAGGAGAAAATACACTTGCTGAGAAAATGATGCACAAATCTTACCTTCAGGATCGATTCTCGTATGGTTAGTGTACAGTAATACCAGACCAACAGAAATAGGAACACAAGTTCCAAAGCACTGCCGAATATAAAACCAGAAACAAATGGTTACAATTTCAACGTGAGATTAAACACGAAAGGTTCATCCAAATATGTATCGCATATGTCCTACACTCACCGATAATTGTACAGGATATTTAAAAACGAGAGCAGCAATCCAATCACGTTTAGGATAAGTTTGAACTTCTCATACTCATCCTTGTACCGAATTTTATCGTTGCGGTTCAGTATCGATACGTTTACGTCGCCTAGAATAATCTTTAAGTATCGACTATTCTGCTGCGGTAAGCCTTGCTCGATCTCATGTATCTGTGCTTTTCGCTTCATGATACTTTTATCAAGTTGCGTCAACTTTTCCTTATTGGTATGCGTTAATCTCTCCTTGGTCAAGTACCTGTTAGTAAAGAAGAAAAAAAAGGATATGCATGAAAGTTTGTTTTACCATTAGGGTAATTTTTGAGCCAAAATGTGAATTCAAGTACACTTGCAAGCATCATACAGCCCAAAATGATTGTCTCTAATTAGCTAATAACTAAGCACAACGCAAACCGGTTCCGTGTAAAGGACGGTCCTTGTACTGGTAACATGTAAAAAAAATAATAATTGCATGGATCGCGATTGCCTTAGCGGCGCGTTATGGTGGTAATTAGCGTTTGGTTCGGTTTAACCCCACATACGCATCGTTACCGCGAGAAAGGCTTAACAGGTTACTCAATCTTCGGCCAAGGGTGCTTTGTGTATAGCCCATTATTGATACCAAAAATCTTTACGATATCATACAGTGCATCTCTTCCCCTGACGCCAGTTCGCAACCTAAGCCTGAATTCGGGGATGATAAGCAGAATTCCATTTTTAATCGATACCATAGTCGGTTAGAGTCCAAAGTTTATCTTATCGCCCACCTGTTGTTTTGTGCATACTTATTAGACGCCTGCTAAGATGTGCCAATGGTGTATATAACCAGGCTCACGAAAATTTGAGAATCGCCTCCGGGGGCAAAGCATTTGATACGAAAAAATGAAGCTTACGTTTTCATATGTTTTGATATTTGCCGCATCCGGTAGCGCTGGTGCTGAATTTGTTTTGTGCATTTTTCCTGCATTTCTTCCAGCCGCTCGTGCAGCTCCTGGTATGATTGATTGGCTGCCTGTAAGAAAAAAGTGTAAGAAAAGTGCATTGAATAACAACCCGCTCTGTCATATTAAACACTGGCCATCGTGCGGAAAGCATGCCGATCCGGCTTACCTCCAGACTCCGAAATTCGTCCGACAGTTCGGACCAATCTTTCTCCAGCTCCTCGACGTCTGGCAACCCCGACATTTTCACTTGCTTTTACGGAACACCTGGTTCGCCTGATGTGTATGATGGCACGCGGTGATTGCAGGAAGAACGGGAAAAACACTCGGTATCGGTCTTTACAAAACTAAACGCCAAGCTTTGGCGAGAGGATACAGCCGACTAATACCTCAACCAATATGCAGCCTCACAGAACGATTATGGCTACGCTCACTCTACGAACAGAAATGACTGCATGAGAAGGTTGCATTTTACAAACAGTGACGAGTACTGGCAGTTTTGTGGCTACTTCGATGTTGATGTTCGATGTACGTATATTGTCAAGCGGATATGGTGGATCGAGTTTGAGGCATTCAATTTTATTTACGATGGTTGTAGTTAGCTTCAAAACAAGCAAGGAATAATTTACTATCTCTAAATATTACTAAATTTATGTAACCATAGGGGAAACGATGTTTTAAAGCATTTACCATTCATTATTTGTTGTGAAATTAGCTCGATAATATGCTAAGAATGTAACGTTGCGGTATAAACATTTTCGATTTCTCATGATTGTGAACAACATAAACGAAGAGGTGACATCACAAACAAATAGTTGACAGTTCATTGCACAATAGATGCGTTGTTTTGGTTTTAGCAGATGCGAATAATTCCATTTAAATCGTGTATATCGGTAAATTAGTGTAATATCTGGGAGGAAACACAGGATTTCGTATACATAACCTACGAAGTAACAAGCCCTATAATGCAATTTTGAAATATTCTAAAGATGATCGTTCTGCACATTGCTTCAACAGATTACTTTCAAAGGATTAGGCTCCAATGAAAGTAGCAGAAATATCGGAGTTACGTAGGTAGAAGTTGTTGTACATAGATTCCTTTACACTCTGAAAAGATTTACTGTTCTAATCACAGCAGTTTTTGTTTTAGGCTAACCATATGACAGTTGCCGCTCTACAAAAAGGACATGCGCAAACATATTTCTGATGAAAATGTGTGAAGCAACTTATAAAACAATAGTATGATGGTACTGTCTCGTGGTGTGGTGGTGCTGCAATTGTTAGCATGTTTTAACGCGCACTAGTGCCGATAATATGGACCATCCGAACAGCAAGAATGTAATCAACGATCCCAACCAATGCAGACTTTGTATGCGTGTATGTGACGACAGTTTTCTAGAGTACATCTTTACCGATAAGGAATATAGCATTGCACACCAAATATTCGAATGCACCTCAATACGCGTGAGTATGAGAGTGCAGGTGCAGTTGAAAATGTTTTCTACTCTTACCGGTTCTAGTGGTTGATATCTTTCGTCTATATCGTTTACAGGTGACCAAGCAAGACAATCTTACTAAAATATGTAAAAACTGTGCTTCGCTTCTGTTCTTGACGACAGAATTTCGCAACGCATGCTTCAAAACCAATCGCTTGCTAATGGAAGACTTCGTTATTCTGGAGTTGGGAGACTGGGCCGCCGACAGCAATCAGCTTCTCCTTCGGGAGTGTGAAAATTTCATAGTAAGGCACAAGCAGCAAGTTGATTATCTGTATGCCAGCATTGTAACCAATAGTGAGCAGTATCTAGAAGGATCGTTAGCAATTGAAACGGAACTGTTCGGTGATGACGGACAGCAACAGCGTATGGTTAAGAAAAATGGGACCGAAAGAGTAACCCTACAGGACGCAAAACCCGTTCCAGCGCAATTAGAACAGTGCGAACCAGATCCAGAGATTCTAATGGAGATTACTAAATTTCTTGAGGAGCAAACACCCACCAATCAACACGATCAACTCGATCACACACAACACGTGCAACATCATTCAAAACAAGCGATGGAATTGCATCGATGCAGCCTTTGCTGTATCGTGAGTGATACTGTTTTTGGGCTAACGAACCAGCAACAAAATATAATTCGAGCGCTTAATTTCGAACATTCGAAGCTTAATAAGGTTCGATCGTGTAACGAATGTTGTCTACTGTTGGATGTGATAGATAGCTTTCAAAAAATAATTTATAACGCCCAAGAACTATCCCTGTACGAGCGAAGCTCTTGCGAAACATTACAATTTGAGAGCATTGTTGAGTTGGAAAAATGTTTGGTGGAAAAATTAAAGCAGAAGCAAGAGATGTTCGTAAGAATGCAAAACAAAGTGACGCAAGCAACAGGCGTAACGCCCAATCAAACCGAATCAATCGTACCGATCAAAAAAACCTCCAAACGCACAAAGGTCACCTGTCATATCTGCGGTAAGCAGTACGACAACTGGAAGCTAAAAACGCATCTCAACGAACATGAAAGTAAGTAACAGTAACGCAGATATTCCTTGATTAGCTGCATTTCATTCTCTTCCATCTATTGATGCCAGATATTCGTCCGTACGCTTGTGATCAGGAAGGCTGCAGCAGCACCTTTACCGGAGTGGTACTTTTAAATCGACATAAGAAATTGTGGCACACCGATTACTTCTATGCCGTGTGTAGTGTGTGCGGCAAAAAGTGTAAAACGCAGGGTATATATAAAACCCACTTATCGTACCACGAAGAACCGAAATTACCATGTACGGTATGCGGAAAACTGATGCGTAATAAGTGAGTATTATATAGTATTTTTTTTTCTTCATTGTAATGCCCTGTAGCATCCCGATACTAGGTCCGAGGTATTGTAAAAATCGCAGGATTTACCTACTTAACATAATAGGATATTGCCTGACGATGCAAGAAATTGTACATAGATATCTAAAAAGATGAATTTTTAATTCTTTTTTCTTTTGTTCTTTACAGACGTGCAATATGGAAGCACATGAAAACGCACAGTAATGACCGGAAGCATGTGTGCGGTGTGTGCAATAAAAAGTTCACTATTGCCTATACGCTTCGAGTCCATATGCGCATTCATACGAACGATAAACCATATCCTTGCGCCAAGTGTGATAAGCGGTTCCAATATAAATGTTTGCTAAAGAACCACTACCAGCGCTACCATAGCGAAGACGATGCGAAATAAGAATAGGGTACTGCCGATCAGTTTAGTTTTACTGTGCATGCCGCACCTATAAGGGTAGCTTTTCCAATATTGTCTGAATGAAGCATTCTTATAAAAGAGACCGGACCATGTTTAAAACTCTCATATTTCTATATCAAACTTCATATCGCCCGAGAAGGCTTTATCTAAATATATACCAAAGAACTAGAATATGTTATATTCATGTTGAAACGCTAAGCGATTCTAAGCGCAACACTGAATCAGGGACATTCTTACAATCTTATTAAACATTCGCGCTTTATCAAAAATGTCATCAGTCGTAAAAACAAACAGCCCAAGCAAGTGTTTTACAAGTGCTGTCGAAACATATGATTCGGTAAAGCATAAAACATGTATTACGATAGGATAATATTACACCTTTACTACCGCCTTGCCTGTATTGCCACCACGCAACATATCGATAAACGCATCCGGCATCTTATCGAAACCCTCGGTGATGGTTTCCTGGTACGCAAGACGACCCTCCTGTATCCAGCGCAAATTCGCCTCAATGCCCTCTATCCAACGGTCATTCCAGCGCCAGACAAGAAAACCTTCCATGCGTAGCTGTTTAAAGACAAACTGTCGCTGCGGATCGGTAACTTTGGAGACGGCGCTGTTGTAATTCGAGATAGCACCGCACACCGCTATTCTGCCGTACACGTTCATCTGCTTTAGTACCGTTTCTGTTATGTCCCCGCCGACATTATCGAAGTAGCAGTCAACCCCTTTCGGTGCAGCGCTCTTCAGCTCGGCGTACACGTTGTTCTGCTTGTAATTGATTACGCCATCGAAACCAAGATCCTTTTGCAACCATGCACATTTCGCATCCGAACCGGTAATCCCGATTACCCTGCAGCCCAGAATCTTAGCGATCTGTCCTACCACGCTTCCCACCGCTCCGGCAGCACCGCTCACCACAACCGTTTCCCCTGGCTTCGGTTGGCAAAGCTCCTGCAGTCCAAAGTATGCGGTATTGCCGGGCATACCGAGTATGCCGAGGCCAAGGCTTGTTGGTAGCTGTCCGAAATCTGGCAATACGTATGGCTTATCCTTCTCCAGCTTTGACGGATCACAGACCGTGTGTGTGCGCCAACCGAACTGGCCAAAGACGCTAGCCCCCACGGGAAATTGTTCATTTGCGCTCTTCGTTACCCGTGCTACCTGGCCACCGATCATGAGCGAACCTTCCGGGTAAGCGAGCATGTACGGGCGCATGTACGGATCAACAGACAGGTATTCGGCTTGGGCTAGAAACTCGCCTTTCTGCAATATTGCTGGAAGAGGTTCTGTTTCCAGACGGAAGTTACCGTGCGACGGTTCACCTTTGAACGTTTTAGCGTAAATCCATTTCCTGGCGAACGCTGTATCACTTCCAGAATACCAACGACGGGCAACGTGCTTCCAAAGAATTGCTACCAAAGATAAAGGGGAAGTATTGAGACATATTCTAGTTAATTTTATTACAAATTTCTTACCCATCGTAATGTAGTTCTGCTGATAAACAAGACCAACACAATCGTATCAGAGTGTCAATACGTATCTGTCAAGGGAAGCAAAGAACAAGCGAGAACGCAAACATGCACGAGCACCAAAGCTGCGTGTGCTTTGAACGACCTCAAAAGACTTCCCGGGCCATTGTCTTATCATTGTTGATAAGGTGGTTACCTAATTGGTCTGTTTTGTTTGTTCAAAAATTTACCACGGATTTCAGAGTTTTGTTGCAGAAGTGTTTATTGCGGTCATATTCAAACCATTCTTTTGATTTAACATGGATAATCTTAGGGGCGTTAGTGTGTATATTAAAATGCATATTGCTTTCCAATTTAAAGGCACATTTTGAGCTTAAACTTTAACAACTGCTTTACCGACATTTTTGCCCTCCATCATGCCAATGAACGCGTTGGGCATATTTTCAAAGCCTTCGGTGAATGTTTCGCGCACCTTGATCTTACCCTCCTGGATCCATCGCATATTTTGCTTTATGCCCTCGAACCAACGATCCGTCCATCGGTGAACACTGAAGCCTTCCTGCATCAGCTGTTTCCACACAAAGTCCCGCTGTGGATCGACAACCTTGACCGGGTTGTCATTGTACATCGATATTGTCCCGCATACGGAAATCCGCCCGAATGGTTTCATCTGTCCCTTTACCACTTCTGATGTATGGCCGCCTACATTATCGAAGTAGCATTCCACACCATCTGGTGCTAGCTGCTTTAGTGCTACCTCGATGTTCTCTTCCTTATAGTTAATCGTTCCATCGAAACCGAGTTCCTGCAGCCACTGGCACTTTTCACGCGAACCGGCAATGCCGATCACCCGAAGGCCCTTGATCTTCGCTATCTGTCCAACGATACTACCGACCGCTCCAGCCGCTCCGCTTACCACAACTGTTTCGCCTGGCTGCGGATTGCAAATCTCGAGAAAGCCAAAGTATGCGGTATTACCGACGGTTCCCAATGCACCCATACCATGCGAGATGGGTAGCTCGCCGAAATCCGGCAGCACGTACGGTTTTCGCGTTTCGAACAAGGCCGGATTACAGATGGAAATGGTGCGCCAGCCAACCTGCGCAAAAGCATACGATCCAACTGGAAATTCAGCGTTCCTGCTCTCGATCACCTGACCTACTTGGCCCCCGATCATGGTGCTTCCAATAGGACAGCTGAGCGTGTAGATTCGCATATACGGATCTACGCTAAGGTACATGGCCCGTATCATGAATTCTAAAATGTGTTAAAGAATGTTTAAAACCATGCACATTGATAGCCGGTAAATTACTGTACCTAACCTCCATCCTGCAGCTCCGGCACTGGTTCCTCCACCAACTGGAAGTTCTCTAGCGTTGGTTCATTGGCGAACGGCTTTGCATAAATCCATTTCTTAGCTGTGTGCATGATGTAGGCACCTGGTGTTGTTAATAATCACACGTTTCTCCACGTTTGCTGTCAACAGCACAGAACACAATAGGGCGCAAATAAATTGAACGCGTAGCTTTCTGCGTCTCTTCGTTTCAATCGTCCGACCGTGGTCAGGATGAGTGGTTTGTTTTAGTTTATCAACAAGAGGCAGCATACAGAGATAGTGAGCGGAATTTGACCATCTGACAGCTTCGATAACCGGCAACTGCAGTTGCTGCTTTGTCGCCAGTCATGCATTTGTACGCTAAACATCGTCTTTTAATCGAACAAATGTTTGCTAATTTTGCATATGACCATACTGATTGTATATTTTGAGTAATAATTTGCCGTTTGCTTTTTTTTTATAGACACTTTATGTCCTCATTTACAACTATACGTGCACGTTTTTCCTCACTGCACGAGGCAGCAGTTGAGAAAAAGCTTTTCTACATCGTTTTGGGTTGTTTAAGTTAGACCGACTTTCTTAACGTTCATACTCACAGATACGATAAAGGGTTAAAACGCGTTTTAAACTAAAACCATCAGAAAAACTGTAGGTGGATTGCTCGTTTTATTTGCGTAACGCTTTACGGTTTATGTCTTGGGTAGATCAATAGATGGCGCTAGAGCAACTCCGATTTAAAATGCTTTGATCCAATATGCTCAATGTTTGTTTTGTTCGATTATATTTTAAATCTTACATCTGCAGGAGCATTACAGGATATGGCGCTTACTAAAGCGTTTGCAGCAAATACGCTTAGTTAATTTGGCAAACAAAAGGTAACGTGGTGCATGGTTCGAAAATGTGGTAGCTCCCATGAAAATAAGATTTCTGATTCTTTCCAGATGCAACCGACCGCGAGCCCACAGTGCAGAAGCATTGACTCACTTGTTCGAAAAGCACGTCTTCATCCAGTATATCTTTCTAGCTGACGTACTTTGGCACGTAAGGTGCTTGTATGTGCATATGTGTGTGTCGATCTCGTCGTCCTTTAGACATTATTTTCGTCGGTCGTGTGCAAGCAGGCAAGAACCATCCGCCAGCAGTGTTGTGAATGTGTTGCCCTGATCCGGTCCGTAAACGGCGGTGGGTTATGTTGTGCTGCACTTTCTAGATGGTGAATAAAATGCGCAATCAAATAAAGTGAAACATTTGGTTTCATTTATAAAGTCCCGTGTACTTTATCTGTTTGTGGCTGTGTGTGTGTGTGTGTGTGTACATTATCATTTAGCGTGTGCTTTGTGAAAAGTGTGTCTCGAAGTGACACAATCGTAAAATGATTGAAAAATAGAGCATGCGAAAGAGCGAGAGCCCGAGAGAGGAAGAGCGTGCGCTTAAGAGAGACGATGGCAAAAAAAAAAACCAAATAGAATATTCAATTGTGTTTGTGTGTTGTTTGTGCACTTCTATGTGTGCATCCGCATTACATAGTGTGTAGCTATATGTGAATGTGTGTATATGAATGTCCACTGCGTTGGCTAATGTGTGGTGGAAGTGGGCTCTTGCGGTTGTGTATGCAACAATGCGATTAACTAAATTGCGTATCGTAAACAGTCTTGTAGGCCGGTAGCATAGTGCAGATTACAGAAGATCTTGTGGTTAACATTTTTACGTCCCTTAGCTGCCTGTACCATCTGCCCGGCGTATGCGATACATCAATAAGTCACGGATAGCCAAACAGTTGTTGGCGAAGTTAGGCCGTGAACAGTGGCGTTCAAATCGTGCCAGTAAAGAGAGGCATCGGAAAAGTTTGATAACACGTATACAATATCTAGTTCCATTGCAACATTGCGCAAAGTGTGTTCGGTTGTCATGTAAAGTTATTCGGTTAAAATCAACCACCTTTGACCGAAGTTGTCGAAGGACCGAGCGAGAGACGTAATACGAGAGAGAGAGAGTGTGTGTGAGAAAGAGAGCGAGCTCAAACGGGGCGAATACGTCAAAACAAAAAAAAAGCTAAAGAAGAAGCGAAACCAACACTTGTCAACTCAAAAAAAAAAATAATAAACACCACAATCAAATCGCAACACTGACCAACGGGGCCTCCTTTTCGCTCCTTTGCAATTGTTCAATTCGTTCCTGCCACGACATCTCGCTCTGTTTGTCAGCTTTCGCGCATATCTGTCGCTCACCACTATTTCCTGCTCCACAATCAACTGCCGTGGTCCATCCTTGAACAAGGCCACGAACGAAACCGTTATTGGGAAGATTGGCTAGCGAACAGCAGACGGACGCTCCCGTATCTGTCATTTGCCGCACGCCCTTACCGGCAGCACTGCTTAGCGAGCCCTGTACTGAAGTGTACACGATTGCACCCATACAAACCACTTGCGATGACAATTTCTCTCGATCCTGCCGGTTATTTTTCCCTTTCATGCCTATCCGTAAAGCAGCTGTCCTGTCCCCCTCCGGCACACGATCGAGCGATTTAAATTGCGTCAATCGTTCTACATGGAACAGCTGATTTGCATAAGCCACAAACAACAGGTCATATGATCAAAATTTGCTGTGTTTGTTATAGCTAGAAGCAGTAATGCTATGTAGTAACAGTGCTAATATGGTTGTAAGGGAACAATGTTAGTAGGGTTTTTTTTTTAATGGGAACCATCTATCCATATTCTGTCATGAAATAAGTAATTTCGGAATGTTACAAAATCAAGGAAACAGAATCGTTTTGCGTGCTGTACCGACATTACAGCATCACTGGAACAAAGATGTAACCATTTTCATTAATAAATACCACAAGTGCGCTTCTGTTGTTTATCGATCGTTTATCGGTTGTGTGAAGATTTGGTCGATCACTACCCACAATCTCTCGGTGGAACATACATTGTTTACGTATTTATGCACATACAGTATTATCTGTTGCCTTTTTGAGTGCAGGAGTTAGGG
Source organism: Anopheles rivulorum (assembly GCA_018908115.1). NCBI lineage: Eukaryota > Metazoa > Arthropoda > Insecta > Diptera > Culicidae > Anopheles > Anopheles rivulorum. The sequence continues at coordinate 1,707,217 of CM032179.1, forward strand.
TGATATTTTCACATACCTGTTGTTTGGAATGTGTGGAATGAATGGATATGAATCCTTTATGGATCCCTGATGAGTGTTACATCGTACACTATTTTGATTGGAAGATTGGAGAATTTACAGTACTATAAAAACAATAAAAAATGATTTAGATACATTGTAAACTTCCTGTCTGGTGCCGTGCAACGTAGAAATGGTACGCGATGCAAACAACTTTGGTTTCGGAACCGTACAACGTTTTTTTTTTTTTTGTTTTTCAAAATTCGCCAATTAGCGTGGACCTTTGCCTTTATCTTCAGTAACGTCCAACAGAGTGGTGCCAATTCTGTAGCAAATCGTAAGCGGAAAACGAAACAAACGGTAGGACAAAAATATCGCAGACGCTATTACGGCTACAGCTAAACACAGCTATCATAAATAGAATCATTCTTGTCTGTCTGCCTATAATTTATACGCGCAAATGTTAGGAAATCCTCTTTGCAAGCGATTTACAAAAAAAAAAAAGACATACGCTCTTCAATCGGCTGCACCGAGTCAACCGACACGTGGACGTTGCGAGTTGAGGGAGCATGCCCGGTAAAAACGTGGGAAGAGGTTACGGTACAGGAGGTGCCTTTAGCACCATTACCATCATTAAACCACAATTACCAGTAGCGTTGTAATGGCTCTGGCACACATTTCCGAGATACTTTCCCTGACGTCACCGATGTGTCGTGTATTGTGACGTAGCGCCAAGTAATGTACGCCTGCAAGTGTTGGTACATACATGGTTTGTGGCAGGGAGGAGGAGCGGGGGGCGGGGGGGGGGGACGTAGGACGAGTCAGGAAAGCAACGCTGCGCAGAACGATCAGTGCTAGTGCTCCGTTCTTTTAACCTTCAACCGCAAAATTTTGCCGAGGAACTAGAAATGAGTCAATAAAGGGAAAAAGGAACAGATGGTGGGGTGGTTGTGTGGTTCGATCAGACGCCGAACACCAACATTGTCCATCCTAACAAAACTTTAAGGAAAACAATAAAGAGCGAGAAAGAGAGAGATAGAGAGAGAGAGAGAGAGAGAAAGAAAAGAAAACGATTTGGTCTCGGCAAGAGAAATCGGGCAGTGTGCGGCGCACTTGCGGCTTACTTCCGGCTGGGTTGGGCGATGATGCGAATCGAAACGTTGCGGCCCAATCATCACCAAGTGTAGCCCCAATTTTGCTATCTCTTCGTAGCGATTGTTCACTTCCTTTTATACGGGTGCAAGATCGATTGATGCAACACCCCAAACAGTGGCGTCACAATCAGAAAGCTCTCGTCTGTATTGGATTACAAGTAAACGTTAATTTTCTAAATATTGTTACTAGTAGTACCAAAAAAAAAACTAAATGATTCTATCGCTATCCTCCTATTGCGTCTGATCTTGAGCGCACATGCAAACATCTTAACCCTCGTCGAAAGCCGTTTTTGCTAACACAATTTATTTTTATTGAGTTTTTGCTGGCACTCAAACCACATTCGCAAGTGTTCCAAACATTTTTTTTTTTTGTTTGCAAACGCGTGTTCATTGCCCACTTTTTCTGTTGAACACTTGCGGTAACTCATGCTATCGCTCGCAGTAGCGCTATGGCTGTATACATCAGGGGATGCCAAGCTAAATAAGCTTTGCGGGCTTCTTTCAGAGCCATAAAAAAACGAAAGGTATTCGTTCTAACTCTACCAGCAGCTTCCTTCTAGTAAGCATAAAGCTCGGGGCTCTATTCAGAGCCACTGAAAATACAAACTAATTATCAAACTTTTTGAGAATAAAAACTCTATGTAGAACTTCCCCAGACGAAACAGTTTTATAGCAAATATCATTTTCCCTCTTCTGTGTTTACTCTTCCATTACTACGTATTCTGAAAGCTTTGCTAATGAAAATTCGACTCGCGCGCAAACTGTTAGTCAGCAGACTCTTTCTAGCGATAAACGTGTGACTTACGCCTTCTCTACTCGTTTGTAGCAGCTGCATCGGGAAAAGCGGGTCGTTTTGGAACCGGTGCTTATCGCTTCACCCACACCAAAGCGCAGGAAATATTGGCATAGGGGATATAAGTGGGACTGCCGGATGCCGATTATTATCAGCAAAAATAGAAATAAAGCAACACTTTACAGAATCAGTGAGTAACGAGGGCAATAGGTGAAACGCATACGTAAGATCGTGTGCTGCTGTGGACAAAAGTCACTGCCTCTCACAACACACGAGCTGATAAGAAGGTGTAAAATGTACCAATAGTAAAGAGATTTCTCTGAACAGCAGGTATCTCGCCTGTACGCGCTGCGAAGCAAATCAATCGAAATTTCAACCCGTTCTCTATTCGTTATTCTCGATCAAAACGATCGCTTCTTCCTCAAATTCGACCATGTCTGGCTGCCCTGCATCGGCTGTCTGCCAGTTCTTACAATAACGCAGAGTTAAGGCTTTTTTTCAGATTAGATAAGTTCCCATAACTTGTGGTGCGGTCATACGCCCCCGAAAGTATTTGTTTCTGTACATATAACTCCAAAACTAGTGTGGAATTTGAACCAACAACTTTTAACATAGCTATTCTAATCTCTTTGATATCTCAACGAAGCTTATAAAATTCTAACTAGTGGATCAAAAGTAAGTTTAACTTTACAAGTTTTACATTATACTTCGACATACCATAAATCAGTAAAAATTCTTACCCAAAATTTAATATTCAGAGAAATCCTAATCAGATAAATCTGTTTCAATTTCCCTTAAATCACCGTATTTCACAAGCCTTTAATTTTCCTTAATTTGCCGTTCAAGTTTGTGGCAAAATAAGCAATAACTTTTGGGAAAATCTTTCACTGGGCACCACAAGGGCAAGCATAAATAATGCAAAGCATCCCGTAGCGTATTTTCCAGTCGTAGATAGAATTATGTGCAAATATCATAAAAGAAACAGACTTTCGCTTCATAATAACGAATTGTTTAAAAGCTTCACATCGCATTCGCGTTATACGTCACTCCCAAATGTCAAGAAGTACCGCAATCAACTGTCACCCACTTCAACATTTGCAAGCGAGCCAAGCAGAAAGCAAGCAAATGAACTATCTCAGTAGGCTAGTCGATAGGCTAATCGCGATTTGACATAAGTCATATTAATTGTGAGGTTGTTGCAGTCGAGTCCATTTTCTGCGAGTTCTTACCAGCGTCGGGTGCCAGATTTTTAACGGTAGGTACTGACGGCGTTCTATTTTACCATAAATGAACAAAAGGCAGCGTTATTGGCTAATTGTTCGACCTTCTGGTGCCTAACCGAAGTGTTATTATTGTTTTTTTTTTTTGCAAATGTTATCGTAAACATTTTAACAAAAGTAAATCCTTGCTGTACAAAAGGGCAAGGCGTTAGCAGAAAGAAAGGGCAAACGAGAACACCCAGGATGAGGAGGAGTAGGAAGAGGAGGAGGAGGAGGAGGAGGAGGAGGGGAGGGGGTGGCCCTTCGGGGCCATGTTGTGCAACAAGCGACCGATTGTTGCACGACGTCGGCCATGCTGACAGCGCTGTCACATCACCGGTTAGCAAAGCCAACCAGCTGTTGATCGAACCTGGAACTCATTCGAAAGCGCTGAGTTCGGTACGGTGGTGCAGCAAACTAGCAGTGCATTCTTGCATTGTGCATTGTGGCGAACGCATCGGTACGCGCATCTTCGTTAAAGTGTTCAGTTGTTTGCTCTGATTCTCTCCATTTCCTCTCCTTCTCGCTGTGTCCCCACATTCAAACACTTCCGAAATAATTCCCCGGCTAAAGCTTGCGGCATCTCGACGGAAATCTGCTCGTCAATAAACCACAACCGTATCTGTTCTCTTCTTCTGTTCTTTCAGCATTCAATTCGTACTGCTCACACTATCAAACGATAAGTTAAGTGTTGTGTTCGGATTTTGGTGTTTTCTGTGCTTTGTGCGATTGTGTTTGAACGATTTAACGTTTCGCAAGTGTTCTCGCGAGAAGGTAGTAAGAAGCAACGAAGCCACCGCGTGGTGTTAAAACAAGGTTTCTAGATTCCGGGCATCGACAGCAAGCAAACCGCGCTATAAAAGATGCCACTGTTCGGCAAGTCGCAGAAAAGCCCCCAGGAGCTGGTGAAGGCACTGAAGGAGGCTGTCAACTCGCTGGAGCGTGGCGATAAGAAGGCGGAAAAGGCACAGGAGGATGTCAGCAAGAACCTGGTAAGTTGGTACCCGCCTGCTGCGATTTGGCAAAACTTTATTGTGTACGAGATTTGGTTGGCAATGTGTTTTCTTTGGTCGTGCTAGGTTGTTGCGCCTTGCCTAAATAACTGACTACTATTCCGTGGCATTGTACATTATATTTCTCCAGACTGCAGCTAAGGAAAAGTTTAACTAAACTGTAGCAAAATTTGGTGTACATTAGCGCAATGTCCGTACCATTCCTTTACTTTTGGTAAACTTTTTTTCTCTCTCTCTCTCTCTTGATTGAAAAGTTACTAATAACAGTTTGAAGGAGGGTGTTTATTTTTCTTCACTCATTTTGTTCCCTTCGATACTTTCCGCTTTTCCGCACTTTTCTCGAGTGTTTTTTTTTCTTCTGTTTGGTTGTGAAAAACCGAATCGTGCGATACATTTTGCTTTTCTTTCGCTTCCTTTTTTCGATCATTCTTCGGTTCCGGACTAGATACTTACTTTTACTCGGTATATCCAGTCACCCACACGTGTCCGGCACGGCGCCTGCTGTACGAAGATTTCACCGGTTTCTCTCTTTCTTCCAACATCTGTTTCTCTCCTCCCCCCATTCGTCCCCCTCCCCCCCTTTTTTTTGTTGGTGCGCCCCGATAAGATAATCATTTATCTTGTTTCAGTATTGTAGTACAGCAAGAAAAAAAAACAGAAAATATGCTCCTTATATTGTTTTTAAGAAGCCACAGTTAGAAATGAGTAGTTATATCTCCATCTATTTCCCTTCCAACTGAACAAGTTTGGAACGGTCAAGTTTTCGGCTATGCGTTGAGTCCTTTGTACGCAGGAAACCGACGCACAGCAGTTATGGAGTCGTATCGATTCGCCATCGATACTCGATGCGTCGATGAGTCATCGTCTCGGCGTCGTACCATTGACGCCGGGCTTTTCTGCATTGTGCTACGCAGAAAGAAAGAACCAAGCGTCTTTTGCCGGGCGAGCAGTGAGAACGCAGTTGCAAAACGGGTTTACATGCTATAAATGCGCCTCCCCCTAATATGCGTAGCGGTTCGGCCGGTACGACCCGCGTCCAAAGCTGCTTCTACCGAGCTTCTTTGCCAAACCCTTTAAGACCCGAAGATGCAACGCTTTGTGGCGGAGGAATATACAGCGGGGGAATAAGTGGAGTTTAAGCAACACCAAGGAAGGGGAGAGCGCAAGAGAAGGTTGGTTATTTTTAACCACTCTTGACGGCGTGTGTCTGCTGCAACCACGTCTGCGCGACCGGCCTAAGCTGGTGACTCACAGGGCCACCACAACGGCGTTCCGGAACACTTTCGCGCGACCCGCTGAAAGGAAAAGAATGTCGACCTCCGGGCTATCGTCGCAAATAAAACGCCGAGCCAGCAGACGAGCGAAGGGTAGCTTATGTTTAATAGGCTTTTTACGACGCTCCTTGGTAGCATGCCATATGTATATATATGCATCTTGCTTGCTTGCTTCAAGACTGTGAATGACCGTTGGGCCAGACATTGACAGAAACGCATATATCATATGTGTAATAAAATTGAAGACGAATGTGCCTCCCAAGTCATCGATATGATTGAGAAAATGCTCGAGACAGACACGTACCGGTTGTGCTTGTATGCTGTTTATTTCTCTGTCCGAACTGTTCCTGTGTAGGACGTTAAAAACAAAACTAATTAAAAAAGCTGTATGTCCTTTGGCTATTATGTGCCGCCAGAGTCACCAAGCCTCCGCATATGCGGAATCTTAATTATAGTGCAACGAATTTTAAACGAACCATCTCGCTTCGGTACGGACAGGGCTAAAAACTCTCAATAAGCTTTACGCGGAACGAAAGCAGCGTAATTAAATTAGATTTTTGTCAGCTTTGCTATAATGCACGCTTCTACCATATTTTGCAAACTTTCCATGGCCGAGTAATATGAGAAGAGCTGCTTAAATTAAGCTTTAACAGATTTCACGCCTAACAGCACCTTGGGATAGGACTCGTTGGGTCATATTCACAATCATCTTCTGCACGCATCGTGTGATTAAAGTAGAAATCATCTCATATGTGTTTACATGGCAGATGTTTACTAACGGGTTATTATGGTTATAGCAAAGAAAATCCAATACAATCTAGATTAGCGCGGTGCTATAAATCGCTTCCAATCGGTATAATCAACTTTAGCGCCGTATATGTAATTTGACAGGAACCTTAAAAGCACTAGCGAGTCGAAAATAAACATGCCTCACGTCAGTGCAATTAACTATCTCATTCGTTTAGTCTCAACGAAATGGATTATTCCATACAAGTCACATTTCAACTGGATTAGAAATAACCATCTACTACGTAAGGGCGTGATCGGCTACTTAAATTGCGTTTGTTAGTTGTATGTAAAAACAGTTCTGTTGACGTATACAATAAGGGTGGATACAAGTGTTAAAACGGGGTTGTTGTTGTTGTTATTTGCACCAATGCAACTGCCGTACGCGAAGCATAAACACTTGCGCACATATTTCAGGCTAGTTTCCACCGTAAGGCCTGCACCGTATGAATCATGGCATTATTGTGCGCGTACGCTATGCAAACACACGGTTTTGCAGCCTGCTGTTCGCAAGCGGTGCAATATTCTAGTTATCAGAACAAGAGCTTCATAGCGTGGCTGCAGCAGCACATTACCTGGAAGAGTTTCGCTTTCGGTGTCGGATTATTATTATTATTATACCCTTTCTCCAGGCGAGCAACAGTGCGCTTGAAGTGGTTTGCCGATGAGTAAACCGTCCGCTGCCAGTGTTGATCTCGAGCCGGAATGCTATCTGATGACAACCATCTAAGGGCGAAATGCAATGAGTGCAACAAATCAGCTTGAAACACACTGATACGCTGTATGCATTTTTGTTCTCCGAAGGGGGAAATAAGAATCCTTTATCGTAGCGTATGCATCGTTTGCAACATTCTTGCTCTCAGCGGCGTGCGCGATGCGCTAAATAGATTTGCAGGTTCGACCTTACTCTTTGCAAGAGCCTTTCGTATCAAAGGGATGACTAACAAATTGCGCCGCTAGCTAATGCCAAAGCAAAATCAATGACGCATGACCCGGTGTGCCGGCCTTAACGAAAACGCGCGCTTATACCAGCAAGGCAATAGATGGATGCAACTGTTTCACAAAATGTGTAACATCTTAAAAGCTTGCCGTTCGTATTCTACGCCGCATTCTGATGTCTGTTTTTTTTTGTTTTGCTCAAGCATTAACCTTCGCAATCGACATCGCAGGTGTTGAGCCTCTTCGGCTATTTGTGTTCAATTGGTGGTTCATTATAATCATAATAAAAATAATAAAGGTGTTAAACGTAAACATGAAACGAGCAGCAAATTGCAGTGCCTCGATTAGAACACGTTGTGCAAAAAATAATTTTTGCGCTTCCGATACTAATTGCCAGCCATTTCCATTTGCTTCCATTTTACTTTACGATCAGCTGATGACTATTCCGTAATCCATCCGTAAATAGTGATCGTTAGCGAATAACGTCGAAAGATAAATGTGCATATGTTGCTGAACAGATACTGTCTAATCTAAAATTTCCTCCCTCATTTTAGGTACTGATCAAAAACATGCTCTACGGTACTTCGGACGCAGAACCGCAAACCGAAATCGTCGTTTCTCAGCTGGCCCACGAGCTGTACAGCACCAATCTGCTGCTGCTTCTCATACAGGTAAGGATCACTGCGGTGGAACCGGCACCACAAGCAGCTAATGTTGAACGACTTCCTTGCTTTTCGCTTGCAGAACCTGAACCGCATCGACTTCGAGGGCAAAAAGGATGTGGCGCAGATCTTCAACAATGTGCTCAGACGACAGATTGGCACACGCTCGCCGACCGTGGAATACATCTGCACAAAGCCAGAGATCTTGTTCACTCTCATGGCCGGGTACGTGCCGTGCTGCTGCGGCGGCTGCCGTCTCAATCGTCTTACTTGCTTCTATTTTTGTTTGTTTTTTTTTTNTTTGCAGGTTCGACCTTACTCTTTGCAAGAGCCTTTCGTATCAAAGGGATGACTAACGAATTGCGCCGCTAACTAATGCCACAGCAAAATCAATGACGCATGACCCGGTGTGCCGGCCTTAACGAAAACGCGCGCTTATACCAGCAAGGCAATAGATGGATGCAACTGTTTCACAAAATGTGTAACATCTTAAAAGCTTGCCGTTCGTATTCTACGCCGCATTCTGATGTCTGTTTTTTTTTGTTTTGCTCAAGCATTAACCTTCGCAATCGACATCGCAGGTGTTGAGCCTCTTCGGCTATTTGTGTTCAATTGGTGGTTCATTATAATCATAATAAAAATAATAATTGTAGCGTTTCCATACACTTTCGCGCTGTCGCATCCGTAAATAGTGATCGTTAGCGAATAACGTCGAAAGATAAATGTGCATATGTTGCTGAACAGATACTGTCTAATCTAAAATTTCCTCCCTCATTTTAGGTACTGATCAAAAACATGCTCTACGGTACTTCGGACGCAGAACCGCAAACCGAAATCGTCGTTTCTCAGCTGGCCCACGAGCTGTACAGCACCAATCTGCTGCTGCTTCTCATACAGGTAAGGATCACTGCGGTGGAACCGGCACCACAAGCAGCTAATGTTGAACGACTTCCTTGCTTTTCGCTTGCAGAACCTGAACCGCATCGACTTCGAGGGCAAAAAGGATGTGGCGCAGATCTTCAACAATGTGCTCAGACGACAGATTGGCACACGCTCGCCGACCGTGGAATACATCTGCACAAAGCCAGAGATCTTGTTCACTCTCATGGCCGGGTACGTGCCGTGCTGCTGCGGCGGCTGCCGTCTCAATCGTCTTACTTGCTTCTATTTTTGTTTGTTTTTTTTTTCTAACGACCTGTGTTCCTTTACTTGTAGCTACGAGCATCAGGAGATCGCACTGAACTGTGGCACCATGCTGCGGGAGTGTGCCCGTTATGAGGCGCTCGCCAAAATAATGCTGCACTCCGACGAGTTCTTCAACTTCTTCCGCTACGTCGAGGTGTCCACGTTCGACATAGCGTCCGATGCATTTTCCACGTTCAAAGAGCTGCTCACCCGCCACAAGATCCTGTGTGCCGAATTCCTCGAGCAGAACTACGACAAGGTTTTTAACCACTACGAACATCTGCTCAATTCGGAAAATTACGTGACGCGGCGGCAGAGCCTTAAGCTGCTCGGCGAGCTGTTGCTCGATCGACACAACTTCACGGTAGGAAACCAAAACCGAAACTTCACTTGCTGAAAACCTTATACATGACTTACGTTTAATTGCCTGTTTTTACTTAATGTGTGGAATTAACCTTGCAGGTTATGACGAAGTATATCTCCAACCCAGACAACCTGAAGTTAATGATGAACATGCTCAAGGAGAAATCACGCAACATACAGTTTGAGGCGTTCCACGTGTTCAAGGTATGAATTTACTACTATGGAGGTTCGGAAACATTAGTTTTCGTTCAAGCTTAGCATCCAAAGTAAATCTCAAATTTGAAGGTGATAACCGAGGAGGATTGCTTAGCTTGTTTGTAGGGTTAGGGAAGAGTGAAAGGCGCGGCGCGGCTAAAACAGAGGATTTGATACACTTTACCAATCTTAGCGTATGCAAGTTATCTCTAAACGAAGCTTATTTGATTCGTGTGCTTGTTTGTTTCAGGTGTTTGTCGCGAATCCGAACAAACCGAAACCGATCCTGGATATACTGTTGCGCAACCAGGAAAAGCTGGTCGATTTTCTGACCCGATTCCACACCGACCGTTCCGAAGACGAACAGTTCAACGACGAGAAGGCTTACCTGATCAAACAGATCAAGGAGCTTAAGCCGGCTCCGGATCAATAGTCGTGCGTCGATGTTATCGCTACCGCCTCTACCATCAACAACACCATCGTCATCATCCTACAGTCGTAGTGCCAGGCGCAGTACCATTCGCCTGATATATTCCGTTGCACACACCGTACCTCCGTCATGCCGGAATGTGTGTGTGTGTGTCATTGTTGTGCGTTGTAGTGTAAGTAACGACGATACTTAACTCATGCCTTCCATCCACAAATAGGAAGGTGTGCTGGCCAACGTTAACAAGAGTAGAGAAAGGGTCGAAATCCTACAGATGATTGGACAATTGGAGAAAACAACACAAAACGAATCAAACGTACACAAAACACATACAGCTGGCAAAGGAATAATAGGAATAGCAAAGCGTAACGAAACGAAGCATCCCGTTGTGTCGCCATAACCAGGTTGCAATGATAACATCTGCTAAGGAAATGTACCGGTTGCGATGACGTACAGCGGATCGGAACGCCAAATAATACTAAACGAACGAAAAAAGTGCGACGCCGCGTCGCGAATGATTTAGGGGTTCGACGAAACATATGACGTGTGATATAATAATCATTCTCTCCCACACTTCAGGCACCGAACGGTTTACGGATGCGGATTTGCAACTAACACCCTAATAAGTAAGCGCACGTGAAGCATGCTAGGATGCTAGGATGACCTGGTAGAGGTTTGGGTTTTGTTTATCTTCTTTCGCGTTAAAAATGCCTTTGGCATATATTTGCTTTATGTAATTGCAATATTAAATCCACTGGTTAAAATTTTCTGTTCAGCATATAATTCCGACTAGTTTCTATAATTCCATTGGATTTTTCTATTTTCCTCAGATTTTTTTATTTCTGTATTCCTTGTGAATTTGAAACTTGATTTGTGTATTTTGTGTTGTATTTTTAAGCATGTATGTTGATTTTTTTTTTTTGGCTTGCAAAGATATATTTCTTTGAAAGCTTGCGAGGGCTTTGTATGGGCATAATTGTGGTGGAGATCTTTGATTTTTTTTTTTGTTTTGGTTTTTAGTAAGACAAATTATCTGATAGTGTTATATATAAATGTATATTTATATATTGTACATAATTCTATTCCACTTATATCGGTTCAATTACGCGATTATGAAGTACGTGAAAAATCACACCAGCTTATTATAGGAAGTTTGCCGCATTGTTCGCACGCGTGGTCAAAGATTTCGTCAAGTTTATTTTACGATTCGTTTTGGTACTTTCCACCAGATTAGTGTAGCGAATCGATTAGCGGGGTGTTATTTTTCGTTCTTGCTTTGCGTATATAATAGATACGCCAACCATCACTGTTCACACGGTTCTAATCGTCGCCAGAAGTGAGCGAAAAGTCTCGATAATCGAAAAACACACACACACAGAAAAACGTCAACATAGTTTACGGTCCGTCATGGCAAGTACTGCAACGCCAGGAAAAGCTTTAAATTATCGAAAAAAAAAATGCAACAGTTCAACAAAATTTATGGATAATCTTAATTGGATGCCAACAACCAGATCAATTGCAATATGTAAACCCGTATTTTCGCGTGTATAGTATCATTTCCAATGATTTCGCTCGGAAAATAGTGTATACATACTTTTATGGTATTTATATTTGCTTGGAATTCACAGTAGTTCTGTTTTTAAATGAAAGCTTCTTTTTTAAACTAGTTAATATCCCGTATGTAACCCGTATTCCGCTTTTAAGGGGACAAATATTTATATATAGTCAGTAAGTTCGAAAAGGAAGGGTTTTTTTTCCTCAAAGCGTTAGCTTCCAATAAAATCTAGTAAAAATTGAAAATCAGTACATCAACGATTAACAAATGGCCCATCCAAATTTGCAACATTTTTTCCCCTGAGTGTGTATCTCTCCTAAAGCAACATAAGTTGGAAATGGTGATATTGTGCACGCGATGATACGCTATAATAGATTTTTTTTTTAAAGAAAAAAAAGCTCATCGCCTTAGATTACGCAACCCGCAATCGTTAGTTTTCCTTCCCTTCTTTGACATTCAGTAAGTTCAGTTTTTAAACGTTTAAATGTAAGGAAGCAATACGACAAACTATCACAGTTACGCCTATCGTACTATACACGCGATACACAGACAGCAGATATCTGTTAACATGTAGCGTATGGATGTTCCATGCCAATATGAGCAAATGACTCGAGCAAAGGTCGGAAGAAGGTAGCAAGCGGACGGCAAACCGATGAGTGCGTAAATGTTGTATAGTGTTTGTTTCATTCGTGTATAGCAAAACAAAACCAGAGCTATCTATTGATGCGTATATAAGTGATTGTTGGAAGACGTAACTATTGTAATAAGTTTGGCAAATCTTAGTTGTTTTGGATGATTTAATTAAAAAAAGAAATGTCGATTAAATTTACCGATTAATTCCTAAAATGGTTTATAAACAAATGCGGCATTGCACGTACATACGGGAAAGCGAAGGAAGGGGTGATGTAGCGTAGTAGTGGGGGCATAGGAGCATAGAGAAATAGGATTTTAAACGCATGAAATGAATATTTTAAACGTTACGGATACAAAGCTGATACACACATCTCTGCCTATTGTTTAATGCAGCATTGCAGCGGAAGCTATGATTTCTGTAGCGCAGTTTTCAATTTTGTTTTACGTTACACTTTTACACCATTTACAAATTCACCCAAGCTTCCCAAAATTTCATGTTCGCGTAGTTACAAGCGGCCCCGAAAAATAATTGCACATTTATATATGCGGCTCTTTAAACCGTTTGCCGTTTTCATGTTGAAATGGTGAAATGGTTCTTTCTTCTCTTTATTTTGTGGTAGGGTTCAGTTTCCATTATGGTTCAGCAATAGTGTTTTTTTTATATATATTTGGGAAAGAAGAATGAATGAAAAGGAATAGCTACAGTAGATAGCTGCTGTAATGTACGTTTCCGCCATACAATCGATATCATGATAGGATCATTGCGTTAAACATCTTAGCAACTCTGCTTGCGTACAAAACGAGCATCGTCCATTTTCGACGAATTCGTAACCCGGTTGAATTGTTTTTTTGATTTCCTGGGGCATTACTAGAAAAAAAACCCATTTCCTGCTACTATTAAGAAGCACAGCGACTGGATGTGAAGTATAATAGAAAAAAAACCATTACCACTTCCACTACTACTATCGCTACTCCTACTTTCTAAATATCACCAGCAACTATGTGACGCTGAGGAAATAGTACGGTTATTGTCATAAAAAATATGCTTTAAAATAATATAATTATTATCATTACTGTCCTTCCGCATATTGAGAGTGTTATGTGTCTGGCCTTGGATTGCATGTAGACGAAATCGGGTTTATTTATTTTGAAAATTCACGACTCATAAGCCATACACTAATGGCGTGGATCGGTTTATTCGGTTGCATAATTTTTAAATAAACCTGTTGGTGTGTGCGTGTTTGTGTGTGTGAGTGTGTGCGCGCTCGTGTGCGGTTGTGTGTTAGCATTAAATATGCACGGTATGTAAGGATGCGCAAATATCTACAGCAAGTGATAAGGGGAAAGTAACAAATTAGACAAAACAGCAATACACGTTTTACGTACAAGTGCAAGTGGCTAAGCAAAATGCAAAACTCGTTTGGAGAAACAAAACCCATGTACTGAAAATTTTTCATTTCGGATCAATTAAACAAATTACTTTATCATGAATAATGCAATGACTTTGTAAGTGAGCTTGAGAAAGAATAAATTGACTAGAAACCACACAACAACTAAAACTGCAAAGGTAAAGGCGGAACACTTTCGGTTCCAGTGCAAGGAAAAGCAAATCAAACACGACTACAGCAATTTTAAGGATAATACAAATCGATATAAATACGAATAAGAGCACTGCTTCGTTTGCTGGTGCCGCAAGGATATGCAATTATAATATTAACAGGCACACACCCATACACTCGCAGGAACACACACATACCGATGGGCAGTGGCCGTCTGTCTGTATACCGTAGTGATAAGGATAATAATGAATGACGCATAACGAAGTGAGAAACACGCCGTGCACTATTCCACGATGTTGTTAGAAAAGTGATTGTTTATTTAGCGCTTTTTCTTTTACATCGACAAAATCATTGTAGGGCCACGTTTCAAACAAACAAAACAAAAAATGTAAGATGACAAAAACCGACTGTAACCAGTACAGAGCAAATGGAATGGAAAATAAAGCAGCACACGCCAATGGTGTCTGTTCAACAAAGGGATTCAGCAATTTACTGATCATTCATTCAAGTGTTGATGGATTATACAGATGGTTACTTGCATTTATATGGAAGGCACTAATTACTCGTTCCGGCTCATTTGATCTTCTTTTCGTATTGCGTTGGCAATTTATAAACAGAGAACGCTCTATTTTGTTAACAGCAATTTACGAAGGATAATCATAATCGTCAATGTACTAAACGCGTAACTATCTTAGATGAATACATATACCGAAACAATTTTCTGTTTTGTTCTCAACGATAACAAACTAGTTGAAGATATTGAACAATAATCGTACTGGAGAAATGTTTTTTCCCCCTTTATTTCCTTCTTTAACTATTCATAATCCAGCAAGCCCTTTCTAGGATGGACAACGCTTCACGTGTGGGCTGGTTAAGATGTACTAAAGTGATTTTTACATTATATTGCTATTTTGTGACGTCATATCTCTTACGGTGGTGCACGCGAAAGCTATAATTAAAAAAAACAGGTAGGATACAATTATCCAAACTAACATGCTCTATCTTCTGTCCTAGGCTATACCTAATCTTTCGTCATTTCTGTGTCTCATCCTTCATCCATCCTGTCCGGTTTTATCCTCTAGCCTTTGGCTATGAGGTAAGGCAAAAAATTCTAACTTTCTACCGACTATGGCACTAATCTCTTGCTGCAACAGTTCGTGCAGCGTAACGCCGTCATGCCGGTACAGCCAATAGCCCTCATTTACCGTACGCTTGTCCGGGATAAAATCGTACCGCTTTGGGCCGCTTGTTGGTGAGCTGAGCCAGATCTGGCGGTTCGGTAGCTGCCGGTTGATGACATATGTTCCGTGCGGTTCGCCGAAGCTAACCGTCAGTACACCATCCTGGAAAGGAACGTGTTGAATGGAACTGGAACATCGATTTGCGTTGAATGTTTACTTACACCGTACGTAACGTCCGGATTTTTCAGACTGCTTGTCTCGTCAATAATCTGCTCGAAGTAGTCAACCAAGGATTCAAGCGTATCCGTACAGACGGCCACAAACGTGACGGAATCGATAAGTGAGGTGGCAATGAAGTCGTTCGGATTCATCGAGCTGTACGTACGCCAATATGTGGTGCTGCTGCGAGATTGTATTCCAGCGTAATACTTTTGCATTTTGCTACAGCTCGTTGCAACCGGGGTTAACCGAGGGTTGCAGGTCACCAATCGGTTCCACCGAGCGATCACTTGCCTGAGCGGGAGGCTCATCTTTGATAAGGATCGAAATCGAAGGAGATTGCACTGATTTTCTGATGGGTAAACTTCACTGTGGTATAAGTTTTTTCGTTATATATTTCGACCATCAATCGATGAATGTGTAGCGTATGATTTTCTCTGTTATAACAAAGCCGTACGAATAGTTTTGTCCAATGCCGCAAGTTTTCGCCGTAATTGGAGGGTTTGAAATTCAGGTTTGTTTTGACAGACATTTCCGTGTTTTCATTCTGAAGCGGTTATAAAACACCAAGTGCACGTAAAATTTGACATTGACGAAGAAGAAGAAAGGGTGGAAGGTATTGTGCAAAGGCAAAACAGATTATTAAACCGTTTTTGACCTTTTCCCAAAAAATCATCACATGAAAATGTTTACTGCTTATGTATCAGGAATAATTCGTTCGCTAAAACAACTAAAACAAATTGCTGCACTAAAGTACCAAAATGAGTAGATATTGCCGTGAAAATTTAGGACAAATTCATTTTTATTGAAATTATCATTTATTTTGAAAATAATAGCGATAACATGCTGTAAAATTTGGTTTAATATTTCAAATTGGAGTAGAATTGCTTCCGACCGTGCGTATCAACCGAGGTAAATAACGTTTAATTCAAGCATCAAAATTTGGCAACACTGCCATTTACCATACAAATTGATCCGATAATAATCCATGCAATAACACAATAAATTGAACAATTCGTTTGTATGAATGCAGATTAACAAGGCTTAGGATAGTTTGCACTGATGAAAATACTAAATGATTAGTTACGTGCTCCCAAAGGAAGATGTTTTTCGGCAAAATCTTCGTTTAACTGCCATGGAACGTTATGTCACATTAGACACGAAATCGATCAGTATCTGTCATTGTACTTGATTGTGTTATTATTTTCTTTTGACATCCGTTTTGAGCGAAACAAAATTATAAACAAAGCTTACTCATCGCAATAAAGGAATGCGCGGAACTTCCAGAAGACAAATTTCTATTGAACTATCTAGGTGAAATCGTGAGTGAAGCATAGTGTGGCCTTGGAATTGATTTCCCTAAAACACTGTACATCTTTGAACAATTTGCGATTGTTGTACACTGCAAGGTAAGCGGTAGAGGTAGGTTTTGCAAATTGTGTTGCGGAATCGGTGTACAATTCATGGATATAATGAAATGTATCGTTTCTTCCAGGTGATTGCTGCTGATTTGGTGGGGCACAACCAATAGCAGCTGTGAACAACCCTATAAATAAGCTTCTTTTTCTCGTGCTATGCTGTTGGCGTGAGCAATTTTGTCCTCAATTCGTCCACGCTGGAGAACATTGTTGGTGTTAGTCGGGGCGCTAGCGCCGACCAGGAACCTGCACGTGACAATGAACGGCAGGCACTTATGGGTGAACTGCTGGCAACGATGCGCCAATGCCAGAAGCAGTACGGTAGTCACACAAAACTAGCCACCGAAGAGGACTCGCTGATAAGTACGCTATGCGACGTCTGGGAGCGTGTGCTGTCACACGGGCTTCGTACCACCGCCTGGATCCCATTCAACATACTCGAATATTTTGGTCCACCGGAGGGAAGACCGCCGGTAGAACGGCCATGTTTTTGGGACTTTGCCTCCAATCACTTGACGCGCGATGAGCGGGACCGTTTCTGTAACCTGCAGCACGTCGTTACCCGGCGGGGTCGTGCCCGCGCATTGTTGCGCGCATTTCTCAACGAACACGCACTCGAACGGTACGTCTTAATGTGGCTCGGTGATAAAGATCTACTGGAAACTCACTACGAACCATGGGCAATGTTACGACAAGCGGAGGTTCAATCACTGCTACCCAATGTAGCCGCTGGATTAGGTACGATACTGTTTGCCATCGTAATCGATCGACCCGAATTGAATCGTAGCGCTGCTGGGCGGGCTGTTCTTGAACCGAAGCCGGAACCGATCATCGCCACCCGACGGCCCGTGGGTCCGGCGCGCAAAGTGAATGCTGTTCAGCGGGAAATACTCGAGGATACTGTACAGCGGAAATTAACTCCTCCGAACGCTACAGTACGGACGATTGAGGCAGCTGTGAAAACGCCACTTGGGGATACTGCTAGCTCCGGCAGCATGGAAACACCAAGGAAAGAGATAAGTTACGCGGTGACGGAGGCTATTCTTCGATTGCAGGACGAACTAACGCTACGGAAGCAATCCGCTAACTGGTGTTCCGAGAATCCTGGATCGGAACCACAGACAGTGGAAGTTGCGGAAGACAGTATGCTAAACTACTCCTCTACCAGTGCTACCACCAGTTCGAATTCTACAACAGACAGTTCGTTCTATGGCGAAGGGCGCGGTACAGAGGAGGACACCGGATCCGATGTTGCCTGTCGGAACCGAACTCGATCGGGGTCTTTGGTGTACAGCGAACAATGCGCGATGATGCCAGACGAACACGAAGGCAGCAGCACAGGAGACGAGAAGCTGAAGCGTAGAAATCAGGAGCTAGAAGAGCGCTGCCATCTGCTGGAGTCGCGTGTTGCCGCTCTGAGTTTGTAGGTGTTTGCGAATAGCTTTGTTGATGATTTTTAGACATCACGTTTTCATTTGTTTAACCGACAGGGAAAACCACCGTCTGCGTATGCTAACCAGAGCCAACCGACTGTCAGTTGCATTTTTCAGCTTCAGTATTCCGAAAGCGATTCAGCGCACTTCCGACAGTGGCCAGTCACGGCGCCCTTACCACGTGTACGAGATTCGCATCACACCGTCTGGTGTTAGCGGTTCGACGACGGGAAATGAAAGCTGGTGCGTATACCGACGTTACAACGAGTTTTACCGGCTGAACCGACGATTGCAGAAACAGTACCCGACGGTTAAAACACTGGACTTTCCACCGAAAAAAAAGTTTGGCAATATGGTAAAAAACACCTTCGGTTGGTTGTTTTTTCGCTTCTTGCCTTTTAATCGCCTTTTGATCTTTTCGCCGACAGAATGCCGACCTGGTTGAGCAACGACGCCAACGGCTGCAGGTGTACTTGAATGGGCTGTTCGTGTCCGTCCTTCCGGAGGTTCTTTCGTGCAGTACACGCGAGCAGCTGGAGCAAACATTTCCATTTCTGACTGATCATTCGGTAGCGGCTGCAGTAGCAGGAGCCACATGAGCACTAATTAAAAACCATTTTCGTCTTACCGTAGCGGTAAAAAGCATGTGATGATCTAAGTACTAAGGAAAGGCAAATTGTTATGCCAAGTTGTATAATATCGCGTGTTAAAAACCATCAGCTTGTAAAGCTGATCGTGGCTATCGTACTGAAACACATACTAAACGTTTCATTGATGGTTACTACATTAACGGAAACTATAAAGCAACACCTAGCTTCCGATTCTAGTGCGCGGTTTAATTGGATTAATTTGATACATTGATAAACTAAAAACTAAAACCAAGGGAAAGCGAAAGCATATCGAGTTCGTATGTTTGATCGGTAAAAACCATGACGTTTAGTTTAGCAGTGAAGCGATGAAATATGCTGGTGATGAATGTGATGTACACATCTTCGGAACAGATCAAGTATTTTATGCCATACCCTGTATATTGTAACAGAGAAAAACGAAACATTACCATACAAGAAGAGCTATTCACGAGGCAGGCGTAACAAGCAGCAGATATTTTTTTTACAGTAAACTTAGCATGTTTGGTTCTACGGATGAAACGGGGAAAGGAAAAGTTTGTTAAAAGATCAACGGATTAAATTGTTCAATGAAATAAATTATGCGAAAAGAAGTTTCCAAGTCTTTCAGCTCTTTTAGTTTGCATAATTCTGTAGTCAAATAAAACAATATCGTTCTGCAGGTTTATTGTTACTTGTCTTATGTTGTTCGTAATGGTTTTTTGTTTGTCATTTTAAAACTGCATAATGAAAACAAAAATGATTAAAGTTGCATTTTGGAACCAGAAATGTTGATTACTGTTGGTAAGCTCTGCGCGAAGCTACACCAAACGTTTTGCCATAATAGTAGGCTAAGCAAATCGATTGAAGCCGAATCGAATAGCCTGAATTAACGCGAAAAAAAAAGAGACGAAGAAATGAAATCGAAACATAACAATAATAACCACTCTTTAATGTAATGTTTTAAATCCATATTTTGTGCGATAGAAATTAATATAATTTTTCTCCGGTGAAATATAGTAACAGGAGGCAACATAACTCTAGGGAGATATAAATCTTAAAAATGTGGTTTGCACGGTTTGATGGTGTGGGTGTGTGCAGGCGTACCATGTCGTACACGAAGGCACGAGACAGCAAACCTGTCATCTCTTTCTGTCAAGTAGCAACGCTTGGCCGATCTGGTCGTTCTCCGGGGTAAATTGTACGCTTAATAAAACCCACTGACATTTGTCAAAGTGTTCGGAACGGGAATGGTACCGTCCGGTGCAGTCTAGTTTGGTCCGATCGACGGGGGAAAAAAAAAAGCGGGCGAAACGTAAACGTCGAACAGAACGAAGCCAGAAAGCTATTTGCTCCTAGTTGCCAACAGTGTCGGTTATAGTGTGCGTGTGAATGTAAGTGCATTTGGTACAGTATAGTGATATAAAACCATCTTTAAGAAACAGGTGATAATAGTGACAGCTCACGCAGCTCACGGTTTGATTACGACATAAGCTACAAGACACATCTTGTCTTCGGTGCACACATATGCGGGAAGCATAACGCAAACAACGTAAGGGCACACATACACTCAAACGCACGCACGTACACACGTAAGATTTATATTTATCTTTTTTCCGTTGGAGCCGTCCGGCGTACACTCCACCCCGTTAAGGGCGGAAATTGTGCGTAAGCCGAACAGTATCCAAGGTAACGGAAGGGTGGGCGCGAATGGGATGGGAAGGCCGAGTCAGCGGGAGTAAAATTTTCGTGACCAACATTAGCGCGCGGTGTAATATGACCACGAAACACGGGAGCAAATCGTACGAGCGACGAGCAGATGATTTTTCTGAAGAATTTAACAACTGTACCGTACCCGTGAACGAGATCGGTGGCAGTGTATTGCGGCACCATTAGTCATCAATTGTGCGCCCACAAGTTTGGCAGGGCGTGAATGAGACGGTGATGTGGTGTTTTTCAACCGGAGATGGATCTTGCAACGTACAACCACATGCATAGAAACACACATAGCCAGTATTGCCACTACATGGGCAGGTATGAGGTTGATCAACAATCAAATCTGATCGCGGCATGTTTAGTGTGTTGAAAGTAATTCTAACGAGAAAAGCTCTGGTACAAATGTTTGTTGTACGTGCCGTAGAGTGATTATTTCTTTTTAGCAAATCGTTCTGCCCGTCGACTGGGACAAACGAAACATCGGAATGAGCAGGTGCAGAGAGCAAGAGTTTCCTTTTACATCCATACAAGCCCTTGGCTTCCGTATAAGGTGTACGAGCGTACTTGTCGTGGGCAACAAAGCACACACACAAAAATCCCTTACCTGTTTACTAAGGATGGATATGCTGCCGTTTCTCGTTCACTGTTTTGTACTGCAACCGCTGCGGTGTTGTCGAACCGATCCCACATTTTGGCATGCTCACGTTAAGCATTCATTTTAGCTACAGCACAACGAGCGAATGGTCGGCAAGAAAATGCACGTATTGGTTTTATTTCTGTTTATTTGTTCCACATATTGGCTGCCTATTTCCATCCATCGCGCGTATCACCATTTAGCTTTTATTAATAGAAAGATACCTTTGCGCGAACAGAGATTTAGTCAGTAATGGAAATGGAGTAGGATAAGATTTTTTTACATGTGGAAAGTAAGTACAGTTCAGTGTCGTTGAAAAAAAAAATTAAATGATGATGATGAAAATGGAAATAGTTTCCATTCCTTTCCGGCGTTTTCCCCAGTAATACCGTATTGTTGTATAACTTTAAAAGAAAAGAAAACATTTCGCAACTTATTCCTCTCCGACCTTCGTCGAATTGCGAAGTTGGTGAAGATAAAGAAAAAGGTAGTAAACATAGTAAACAAATTTGGGTAATTTAATTAGGAATTAAACAACGATACAGTGCAATTGTACAAACAAAAAAAAAATCCAAACGCAATATTTGTGTGCTACATTTTATTTTCAGATGGTTAGATTTGCATTATTATGGAAGTGCAGATAGCTTCCTCTGTAAACGTTCGAAGGCAGCACGGCATGCACAAACCCTTTCTTGGGCATATCATGAAACAGCAGCAAACCTGCTGGGAACAAAAACAGGGATGCGTCTTTAATGCAAATTGCTCGTTGAACAACCAACAACAGAAGGTTTACGTTATCCTTTCTTCTGGACCTTCCTCTGCCCATGCAATCCGACATGCAGATGTCAGCGACATTGTTTTCGCTTCATACCATCAAGACAGTGGCCATCAAATTGCAGCAGTCAAAATAATTGCTGTTGCATGACATATCTGATTTTCTAAATGTTTTTCTTTCCTCCTTTGGTGTTTCGAGAGTATGGTTGAGGTAAATGGAAATGAATGTTTCGTAGCTCAGAAAGCTGTATTTATGTCTGACAACAGTAAAGATCTTCCTTTCTTAATCAACCTTGTTTACAAGTACACATCCGTTCAAACAAACATGTCGTGGTGTATGCGTGCGTCCCTTGGATTCTGGAAACTCCGCTGGGCAAATTTGGCAAAATCGCCAAACCGATAGACGTATCGACGAAATCTAGCAGTGAGAATGCATTTTGTAAAATGGTTTTTTGTATGTTCACAGCGATCGGATTCAGTTGTGTTGATCGGAATTGGATTGGGCATTTGCTCCATGTATGTAAAACATGTGTACTATGTAAGAAAGCGAAATGCATGAAGGCGAGAGTACAGGAAGGAATAATGACAGTTTTAAACGATTCGCTCTCGGAACCGAAAGTGGCTTGAATTGGGACTACATATTAACAGTCGTCGTAGATCATTTGGTGGAACAGGATCGACAGTATCATAGGATGGACATTACAAGTAAACTATCAAACGCCAGCGTGCCAAAGTTTGCTAATTTATCTTTTTTTTTTTTTTTGTTGTTGTTAACGACAACGCACACACGTGTGCACTATGCGTTAGCATTTGCAATGCAAAAAAAATGGGAAAATCCATCCCGAACCGAAGCAGATGTTTGAACCATTCCTGACTTTTCGTTCGCCGATCGCTTTCTTACGGTTCATTTTTACGAACCACCCCGACGCGCAATCGCAAACTCCACAGCCTTCTCGCTATTTCGAACGCCGTCCCTTTGCTTTGTCTCGCTCGCTTGAGTCATTCGAAAGATCCACGCATAGCCATATATCTGCATGCCTAATGTTGCGCACTGTGCATGAAACGCTACGTGCACGGCAGAGGGAAAAAAAGAGAAGGAAGCATTGGGTTTGTCAGCCATTCGGACAGCGTACGCGGTACATCATCCTACACGATCGCACTCGTTCGATCCCGTCGTCTTGCGTAGATATAAACAGAGACATCAAACTACCACAACACCACCACCACCACCACGACACTCACATTGACGGTGTAAAACGGGTCAAACATAAATGAAAAAAAAAAACGCACCAAAACTCGTCCCAAAGCATGGTCGCGCTGGTAGTCGTACGTGTGTGTTGGCGTCTGCCGGGCCGGGACCATTCAATGCATGAACCAGACGTTAAGAACAAACAAAAATGTGCGTAACAGATCAAATTGCCAGCGTCAGTTATTGAGGCGACTGTGTAGCAAAACCACCACTCGCAGTGCGGTAGTAACGCGCGTCGTTCAAGCGTGATGTACTGTACAAAATCCGTCCGATAGTGTTGGTGTTGAATATGCAAAGTTCGATTACTTCGTAACCTTCTTGTCTGTAGCTGTGTGCGAATTGTGTTTCGTGCCGAATGCGGTATGTTTTGCTGTGCAACTGTTTTTCTTTTCTTTTTTTTTTTAACCATATTCTGGTAGCTATAGTATTCATTTCATGTGCAGAAAGTGACCTATGGACTAAAGAAACGGGTATGCATCATATCCAAGTGAGGATGCACCTACGCACATGGCGTCTACTAGTGTGGTGTTGTGTGTGTGTGTGTGTATCTGGCATATTGTATCATAGATTTAATAATAGATCGTTTGGTGTGCATGTGGTGGACTGTGTAGCGAACGTGCCAAACAGTAGACAATACTTTTTTTTATGAAATAACTCGGTGCGGGTGATCACAATGGAACCAATTTGCTCACCTGAAGATTATTTATTTGTTGTTTTGCTATAATTGCTTTTTAGCATTATCTACCGTAAACCAGAACCACATAAACCCGAACGGCTTGTCGGGGATGAATTACGGGAAGTCACCATACGCATGTGTTGGCAGTGTTCACGGCGACACACGGTGAAGCTTGATGTGGTTTTTACGTTCGGTTTCACCCTATAGCGTCTTTTCGCTGCAAGAGAGAGAGCTAGTGGGGATAGGTTGCTTCTGTTGCAGTGTTAAACCGCACACAACACGGACAACCAAGCAACACTCGTTTGGTAGGTGGTGTGTAATCGAACCAGCAGAGATCAAGACACCCTGCAACCAGCCTACGATCATAAAACACCTCTGCATGAAACGGCAACGGCGGTAGGAAACGCGTCCGAAGCAGTCGGTCGACATCACCAACATGGAAACACCATATGGTGTTTTCGTGCAGTAAAAACACAGTTCAATTGCTTTCTGTTCTGTTTCCGTCCTTGATTTTAAACTGAGCTAGCAACTGCTAAAGGGTGCTAAAATCGTAATGAACAAAGCCCACTCCCGTTACGGATGTGCAAGATGTGTAAAAGTGAGATACTATAGGACAAATGCATTTCAATGTCATTGTTTCGCAGCCTGTGAAACTTGTTGAAATCGAGCAAAAAAAAAAAAAAAAAACAAGAAAACGAATGCAAAACATTGTTTAGCGCGTTCGTGCGTCATGCTAAAAAGTCATTTTACGTGTTTAACAAACAAAATTCGTCATGCGCATCCGCCTTAGCCCAAATGTATGACACGTACTGTAACCAGTGCCGGCTAATGCAGAACACTTGCACACCCATGCTTCATTACCGACCGTGCCAAATGTGCTGCATCCGTTTGCTGACTGTTTGTTCCTGGTCAACAGCAACAGCAAAAATGGTCAGAAAAAGATAAGTTCCAGACAAGTGCACATGACACACGCAAAGTTCACTCACAAGCGACAGGTGATGATTGCCAGCTCGCTAGCACGTCGGTATCGTGACCAGGAGACCTACTTTCATGTTGTTATGCCAGTTACAAAGTCCTGTCGTTGGTTATTTTAATGCCATTCATGTTTTCGTAGTGTAATTTTATGTATGTTGCTCAATTTTCATGCATTCAACTGTTGCTTTAAACAAATAGGTCAAGGCTAAATCTTAATACAAAGCGAACCGGGATAAATCATGCATTATTTGGTGCATTTCACTGCAGGCGTAAGCGTTGTAAATTTGATTCCGAGCGCTAGCATTTCGGTTGTGTTTCCTCCTGATAACGATGACACGATTTAGCACGTGAAACAGTGATAGCAAACTAGCAATCACTCCACCTACTACAGGGAACATTTAAGAAAAAGCAAGCTTATTTAAAGAGTAATATCAATTTCGTCCACTTCCGGGGGATCTTCCGGGGCCGTGCTTATTTTGATTTACCACCGGGTTCCCGGCAAACAAACGCTAATCCTGTTGACTAACGCAGTGACATCCTACAGACAAAATCCACCAAGCAGGGGGATAAAAAGTAGACACACTATTACGCCTTACGTCACATCATCGTTCGCGTAGCCAGCCAGTATTCGTCATCCGCTATTTCGGCGAAACAGTGAAAGACTTTTGCAACGATTTCGCCTTGCACTCGCTGCCTGATGAGCGTGTCTGCCTGTTGGGATAGGTTTACTTGATGCGTGACGCAGATACGGTTACAAGCAGGGTGATTCAGAGTACGCGGGCTAATGTTACTGTTTGGTAGCGATCACCTTGAGTAATGCTGCGAAACTTGCGTTTGCGAACCCATTTCGCTACACTCACGATTCTTGCGTTGCCAGTAGACAATCTTCTACAATCATAAGGGGGGCGCTTATTAATGTCCGTCCTCCTTTACTTGAACACGACTGTAGGACGGCAAAAAGAAAAGATGAGTCGGATCGAATGTTCAGTGTGTACGTGCATCAGATATGGTACGATTAGTCATCCACTTCCTGTTTCGCACGTCAAAGAATTGAGAGAAACGTTTTGTGTGTGGCAAACAATGTCGTGTACGATGTTCTATCAAGCGAACGAGAATGATTTTGGGGATGTAATAAAAGACAACAACAAATATATATATGTTTGTCTTGGAGGTTAACCGGTCTTGCCTACGTTCCCTACGTTGTGCTTTTTAATTTTTTTAATTCACGCTCGTCAACGGAAACTTTAAAAAAAAAAACCTGACTGACAGCTTCGATTCGTGCGATCTGTCAATAGCGAACGTTTTGAAACAGTCGTTACCAACAACAAAATGTTAACCTGAATCCAAACAATATATATATATATATATATATATTGATGTTTTCTATATTTTGACCGGGAAGCAAAAAGTGCAACATAATAATACATGCGTAAATGATTAATTGTACACTTTTTATGAACCACTCCACCCTTAGCAGGGTATATCATCCTCTATTGTTGTCTTGGGAGGTCTTAAGGTTCATTTTATCAGGTTTCATCATACTGCATTATCCACCCTTATCTTTGCTGCATGGTTTACGAACATTAAACTGCACACAGCCGCGCCAGCACGGTTCGAAGCGATTACAGCTAATTAAAGAATCTCGATAATGGAATGCTTGTGGTGTGCTGATAAGGTTAGTGTCACCGTCACCGTTACCCATACACGCTTGACGGGAATTAATTTAAAAATTGATCCCAATGCTCCGTCCAGCGATGAAATGGAACCCTCGGTGACCCCTAGGTGACCCAGCGGCATTACCGGTATTGGTCCGGAATGTTGCGCCCTTTCTTGGTTATTTTTTTCTTTTTAAATTATGTTTTCATCTGTTTACATCCATACGTTACACGGACACAACGCCACTAGAGACGATAAATGTGTGCGTTCGGTGTTGGGCTTTGCGTGCTTGGGAGTTAATCGTCGATAAGAAATGTAAAGGTGTGTCTTTGATTGTACGGACGCACCCAGGTTTATTTTGCCTCACTGGCATACGTATGATACGCGACGGGGAAGTTTTAATATTCGACCATTTGGTCCACTAATGCTGCCTAGTTTGCGTGGTAATATTGTGCATAACTGTACAGTGGAATATCAATAGTTTTCATAGCTACGATTACGATTCATTTAATGTAGTTTTCTCTTTACTTTCAGATGATGTGTGTGTGTGTTTTTTTTTTAGCAATCAGGCACCAATAACGAACTGCACAGCACAGTAAGCCCCGGGATATAATACCTGCCTACGTGCAACTCAATCAATTCTGTAGCGTCGGCGAGTGTAGGCCGGCATTACGCACATATATAAAAAGGGTGCAACCAGCAACACCGTTCTGCAATCAAACCTTCCACACTTTTGGCACAATCAATCAAGTCCAGTTCAACGACCGGTCCAGCACGATGTACTGTTCACGCGCTATGGGGTGCGCCACCATGATAGTGCTTGCGATCGCAATCATAGCCATCGTCGCTGACCATGCAGCTGGTCAGGTGTCCACCTGCCCGGGCAAAATGAGCTGCAGCCAGTGTATCCAAACGACCAACTGCCGTTGGTGCACCATGCCTAACTTCACCCATCCGCGCTGCCACGGCCAGATCGAGAAATACTGCCCGGAAGAGTATACCGTCGATCCGAGCAACACGTTTCAGCTAGTGCAGGGACGGGAGCTGACGAAACCTTCGCGCCGCTTGACAGATGGTCAGAGTGAGCGCGAATCGTACTACTCCTCGAGCCACTACCAGTCGTCTTCGTCGTCCTCGTTTCACCAGTCATCGTCATCGTACGAATCGGAATCCACCGCAGGAAACATCGTGCAGATATCGCCGCAGCGCGTAAGCCTAAAGCTACGATTGAGTAAGTTGCACGACCTGTCGAGGCGCGTGTCGCGAACGATTTGCACTGAAGCTCGCTTACCTCTGTTTTAGACGAGGCGTTCCGGTTTAATGTGAACTACGCGCAGGCAGAAGATTATCCTGTCGATCTGTACTACCTGATGGATCTTTCCAAATCGATGGAAGACGATAAGACGATCCTGTCCACACTAGGGGCCGATCTCGCGTCCGAGATGCGAAAGATTACCAGCAATTTTAAGCTCGGGTTCGGTTCGTTCGTGGATAAGGTGCTCATGCCCTACGTGTCGACCGTGCCAAAAAAGTAAGTGCATCGCTTCCATGTGTGCTAGAGCTAACCGCATTGTCTCGTGTGCGCAAAATGTCACCATTTACAGGTACTTTCCAACATGCAGTTACGCACAACGTTAGTGTGGTTCAACGGAATGCCAATGCGTTCCATGTGTTGTTTCGTTGTTGTTTTTTCTTCTTCTTCTTCTTCTCACCACTTTAGTGGTACTGGGATGTGATCTGCGGTTTCTGTGCAGTATCCGTTGACGATGAGGATCTGCTCAACGTAGGAAAAGTCTGAAGGCTTGCCTTCCTGCTGCGCGTTATGCTTCGGCGTTCGCTACGTTTAATCGGTGCCTCGTCCCATGCCAGGTTGATTTTCGTCAAGGCCCACCATCCTTACCCTTACACTACGTTTATCTTTTCCACGCGTTTACAAACACTTATACCTTTGCTCTCTTTTCCTCCCATAACACGCGCTCACCTGCATATACACAGACTGGAGCATCCGTGCGATGGATGCAATGCACCGTACGGCTACCTACATCATATGTCGCTTAGTTCGGACTCCAACCTCTTCACCGTAAGTGACGACCAAAGTGTGGTGTGCGTATGAGGGGCACACGCTAGCCTGAAGCAACCGTACTTTCTCTCGGGACGGGTGTTTTATCCATTAGTCACTGTCGTTTTCGTTGTAGTTCGATTAAACACTTTCAATTTCTTAGCATCAATTCGTAAATTTGTACATTACACACACACACCCACACACATAGAGAGAGAGAGAGAGAGAGAGAGAGAGAAAAAAAAAAGAAATTCTTTGCTTAGTGTGCAAATATGATTTATGTTAAACTTCTTTTATGTTCCAAAAAGCATACTCGTACGGGCTTTATCTTTCCATGATCGATGTGCGTATTATTGCGCTTATTCGCTTGTATCCTTGCTGCATGCGAACTATCGATGAAAGTAATACAACAACAAATACAAACAGGTGAAAGGTCACCGTTGATATCCCCCTACCGGAACCGGCATTAGCATAGCTGGAACAGCCTACAATAATACCAACAGGGCAATTTCCGTTGTTCTTTGGTTGCTGTTCACTTTAGCATCGCCCCAATGGTAATCGTCTTTCCGGTTTAGTTCACGTTTGCTAGCAGTAGAAAGCATCACTTTCACGACCGTCATTCACCATGGTTGTGAACTTATTGGAACGGATAGATTCACCGGCATTTGGGTTTCCTGGTCTTGCACTACACACAACGATAAATGGGCTATTTTTTGCTGATTCATTTGATGGCTTTTAATTTCCTCCCTTTTGCCACTAGAAATAAAAAAAAAACGAATTTATAATGTCTTATTATGGCAGTTGCATTCAATAGTATGTCGTTTGAAAAGGTAAACACTGTCAGATCTAAAACCTACATTCTCTATCCCTTTATGCAGGTAGCTTATGCTGCCAGGTTAGGTTTTTTTTGTAAAGAAATTGGATACACAAACATGTATTCAACGGGGTGGCGACTGTGAAAAAAAAAACACACCCCTATATTTCATGCGCTGCAACAATGCCTCCGTATAGCTCACAAAATGCTTCGTCTGCTTCTGTTTACGTGTGTGTGTGTGTTGATATTTTGTTTTTGTTTTCCTGTTTGCTTGCTAGTTTTGTTATTTCTCTTGGTACCCGTGACGAGGATGATTTTTGTCACATTAGCTAATTTAAAGCTCGCCGTAAGCTTTTTACGTGCCTTCCTTCTTTCTACCCCGTTTGTTGTTGCGGAATGTTTATGCTTCGCAGTTGTCTTGACTTAGAGCACTCTGCCTAGTGGATATGTGTGTGTGTGTGTGTGTATGTGTGTGTATTTGTGTTTTACGAGCTAAATCGTAAGTTGATATAAACGTAACTCTTGTGCGTTCGAACGGTGTGCATACCCCTTGCTGAGGTGTTGTGACGTGCAAAATGCTTTGTAAAATGTGTAGCCGTATTTTAGATTTTAACTTCATTATTTATAGATGTGTTCTTCTTTAAGTGTGCGTGTGTGTTTGTATTTAAATGTGTTCCTTAGTCGTCAGTAGTTTCATCCCCTTAGCATAGATGTTATTTTAATGATGTAAAACCATCCCTAGATTGCATTGTATGTTTGTATGTTTGTAGCGTATTGCTCCATTTGCTGTTTTTGTTTTACATCATTCCGCACTATCGAGCGTGTGCCGCTCGAGGACCAACAGAAATGGGGTTTTTTTTCTCTGTTATGTGGTGGTTACTGGTGATCAAGCAAAAAAAAAACCTCACATACCCATCACATTCACGCTCAATCGCTCTTTATGTTCAAAATTGTTTGAAAAAAAAAAATGATCGCGGGAATGAAATTATAATTCATACATGTTTTCTACCGTGTGTGTGGATACGACGATCCATAGAGAGCGACGGAGAAATAGGAAAAATAAAACACGCTGGGTTCATATGCATATGTGTTTTGTGTGTCACGGCGGTATTTGCTGCTTACCATTTGTCTCATTTCGGGCTTAACAGGTGTGATTGAGGATATAGTCGCTATGAAGCGGAAATAGATTTCTACACGCTTGTATCATTGGAAGGATAGATACAGATCGAGAACGAACTAGTGTTTGAGCGGGTGTTTGACATCGGTATCTTTCATGGCTCTGTCATATTCGTGCGTTCATTTCTGTGGTTGACTGCTTTCAAAGTGGAATTCAGAACTACCAGACAGATTTCTTTCATCAACATTGTGGAACGGATAAAACCGGCTGCTCATATCTCTACGTTTGCCCGGCTAGACGCACACCAAACGCGAAACGCAGAGCGAAAGTAGTGAACATCGCCTTCTACGCCCCGGCGAAAGCGTATGCTCCACTCCACGTCGGTTGCATTGCAGCGGTGCAATGCAGTGCAAACGCGTTGTTTGCCAAACGCACAACCGGCACCGTTAATCTACAAAAGCATCCCCCGTCCAACCACGCCTCGAAGTCGTAGTCCCTCTGTGACACTTCCGCCAGTGTTTGTGATTTATTGACGTATTTTTTTTTTTGCCATTTTTATCGTTCTTCTCTTCTCAGTTTGCGCGAGCCGTGCCCCGGTTGCGTCGCACCCTACGGCTACCATAACCTTATGCCGCTGAGCACGGATGCCAATCTTTTCTCCGTAAGTGTTGCGTCTGCCACGACGTCTTTTTAATGAACAGGGAACGCTGACAACTGTTCGCACCTTAGTACCTAAGTTTGCCTATTAAAACCCAGTACATTGCGAACGCAGCATTACAATATCAAGCAAAACGTCCACATCTTTGCTATCGGTTCGCTCGTGTTGTCACACACCATGGACAGAAATGTGTTTCCCTCCGTTACACAACCTTGTGTGTGTGTGTGTGTGAGAGTGTGTGTGTTTGTGGTTTCTTTTTCGAGTAGGCTAGTTCATCTCTCTACACCACCCCCCTCCGCCTTACCCCTAGCCCCCCCCACCCCCCCTCTTTCATCTTAGTACCCACGTGCTGTACCTGTTTATATCCCGGTGTGTTGCGTTGCAGTCCTTCAGTGCCATCCTTTACCAGCGCTTTATCCTGTTACACATCCAGATCCTTCCACAGGTGCAACAGGACGCAAATGGAACAAACACAGGACACAAAACGGAATGTTTTCCTTTACCCCGAATATGAAAGTCATAATCCATTCGTTTGCAAAATGCCTATTGCTACCGGCTACACATTCCAACCAATCCATGCTTTTGAAGCTCAATTTCTCCGTGCGGTGCAAACACGAAATGCTTTGGGAAGCAAAAAAAAAAAAACAGATGCAAACCACGAAACGTTTCGTCATAAAAGCATAACGAGATTCACAATGGCGAACCAATTCAAATTGATCTCCAAACAGTGCATAAAGAAAAAATAGCAAGCGCAAAAACGAAATCAAACTTACCTTTACTTGTACGTGGAGATGTTGTAGCTCAAACAGTTCCTCTCGGATGTCTTAAATATAAAAATCAAAGCAAAACAAAAAAAAAAAAGAAATGAGACGCAATGCAACACAAATTCAAATTCTCTGTTCGCTCCTCCCGCGTGTTTAGTTGGTGCTGGGTTCGATTAAACAAAAACACAATAATCGGTTGTACAGTCCTGGTTTGTGCATCAGTTTCCCCTTTTGTTTGTTTTCATTGTTACGGCCCTTTTTTTGTCCTCTGACCTGTGAAGGATGCCCCATTCGTAGAGCAGTTTGCGTGCCAACGTGTAACATGCAGGGTTGCCAATCATATAATTGAACATTGCAATCACGCCGATGTGGAATGTTTCAAATGAATAGTGGAACATTGCAAGTATATTGTTGAATTTTGCAACTGGCTGTCAGAACGCAAAATGTCAAAATGTCATTTGTTTACATTGCTTCGAAGCCGGCGACAAATAGCACTCGAATATGCAAACAGAAAGGTACTTAATACGGCAAATAATTTGTACTTGTTGAAATATCCGCTTCATTACAGCTATTTTCCACATCTTCTGATTGTAGATTCGTAGAGCAGCCGCAAGGCAGAACGAACAGCTTCGTTCAACACTAACACAACAGTTTGCAAACTTCTCCACTGTCATTGCAAACTTCCACTAACCGGTTGCAAGATTCAATTGTACGGTTGCAAAAATTCAACCATATGCTTGCAATGTTCAATCATATGATTGGAAACCCTGCAATACAAAACTTCTACCGGTCGGCAAAGCGTCAACGGATAAAGGTGTATATTTTTGTTTTGTATGTGTCTATGTATTGTTTCAGATAATGAAAAGAACCATTTACAACGCGAATGAAATGGTCCCCATTAGAAACAGTTACAGCATGCGAAGCTAATCTTTCTACCTGCAACCGATGCAGAAGCGTTAAAGGGATACAAAAGAATATGGAGCCTAATCAGCGTGTTGCTCTGTTGTGCCAACGATGGCTAACGCGTTTATGATGGTGCCGCGCATAAATGCTTTACAATGTTTAGCCTGATTGTGGTGCATTCCGTGTGCTTGTGTATATCGTTTGGATCGTTCGTTCTGTACATGTAACTTCTAAAGCTGTCCATGTGTTCTGCATCTTGCTTGCTGTTTCTTGCCTGCTTGCTTACGCGCACAGATTTAAGTACAATTCGTTATACTAACACATCCACATCTCCTTCTGATAGTAATCGATGGTAAACGGGTTTTTAACTGTTGTATAAAGATGCAAGTAACTAACAAACGTCGTGTAGTATAACATTCCTAACATCCGGTGTCAATTCACTTACACACTCGTCACTAATCGAATCACTTTACGCTGGTGTGACGCAATGTTAAATTCCCCAATCGCCAAGTACATAGTTGATCCGAGTAGTAGGGTGGAAAAATGGTATAGTTTAGTTGCAGCTAGTGTAACATCCCCGATTAATGTAGCATACTTCTTTGTTTCTGTAAACGCCACCGTAGCAAGAGGTGCAACGTGCGAACGTGTCGGGAAATTTGGACGCACCGGAAGGTGGTTTCGATGCGATCATGCAAGCAATCGTGTGCCGCGAGCAGATTGGATGGCGCGAAAAGGCACGCCGTTTGCTGCTGTTCTCGACGGATGCTGGTTTTCACTATGCGGGCGACGGTAAGCTCGGTGGCGTCATCACACCGAACGATGGCGAATGCCATCTGGACCATAACGGTCGGTACACACATTCGACCACGCAGGACTACCCGAGCATCTCGCAGATCAACCTGAAGGTAAAGCAGAACGCGATCAACGTGATCTTTGCGGTGACCGCCGAGGAGCTATCGGTTTATGAGCAACTGTCCCGGCTGGTGGAAGGTTCGTCCGCCGCCAAGCTGTCGAACGATTCGTCCAATATCGTATCGTTGGTACGCGACCAGTACAATGTAAGTTGCTTGTATGATGACGGTTGGTGTGCAATGGTGTGTGTGTTATTTGTTTGGTTTTGCTTTGCTTTGTTTCGTGCAGAAAATTTCATCGTCAGTCGAGATGAAGGACAACCGTACGGACAACGTGATCGACGTGAAGTATTACTCGCGCTGTCGCAACACGAACGGTGCGCTGCAGCAAACGAATCGCTGCGAAGAGTTGAAGGTCGGCGATGTGGTAACGTTCGAAGCGCACATTACGCTGCTGCAGTGCCCGAGCGATCCGGCCGACTGGCACCAGGTGCTGCAGATCTATCCGGTCGGCATTAACGAAAGCTTGACGGTGGACATCGAGATGCTTTGCAGCTGCCCGTGCGAACATCCGTCCGATCCCGAGTACCGCGAGCGCGCGGAAGAGTGTAGCAATGCGGGCACGTACAAGTGCGGTATTTGCGAGTGCGACGGCACCAACCATGGACAGCGTTGCGAGTGTTCCGCTCTGGACAGTTCGCTTGAGCCGGGCATGGTGGACGCGTGTCGGATGTCGAACGCATCCGAGGAATGTAGCGGCCGGGGACAGTGCGTGTGTGGCGTGTGCGCTTGCGAACGACGCCCGAACCCGGACGAGCTGATCGAGGGTCGGTACTGCGAGTGTGATAACTTCTCCTGCGATCGGCCCGGTGGTTTGCTCTGTTCCGGACCGGACCATGGCCGTTGCGTGTGCGGACAATGCGAGTGCCGGGAAGGCTGGACCGGACCGGCCTGCGACTGCCGGGCGAGCAACGAAACGTGTATGCCAGCGGGCGGTGGTGAGCTCTGCTCCGGGCACGGTACGTGCGAGTGTGGCACCTGCCGGTGTACCGTAACCGAGGACGGCCGGTATACGGGCCGGTACTGCGAAAAGTGTCCGACCTGTGCCGGACGGTGCAACGAGTTCAAGCACTGCGTCCAGTGTCAACAGTACAAGACGGGGCCGCTAGCCACCGCAAACGAGTGTGCAGCGAACTGCACACTCTTCGTCCCGATACCGGTGGAAAAGGTAACAATCGACGAAGAGCGTAACGATAACAAGTGCACCTTCTTCGACGAGGACGACTGTCGGTTCGAGTTTTCGTACAACGACAGCGACCAGGACAAGGTGGTTGTGACGGCGCAGGAGGAGCGCGACTGCCCGCCGAAGGTGTTTATGCTCGGTATCGCGCTAGCGGTCATTGCCGTGGTCGTGCTTATCGGCATGGCCGTGCTGCTCCTGTGGAAGGTGCTCACCTCCATCCACGATCAACGCGAGTTCGCACGGTTCGAGAAGGAGCGCATGATGGCTAAATGGGACACGGTACGGATGCTTGCAGCAGTTACATTTACAGCAAGCCAAAAAAAAAAACAAAAGCATCCGATTTGCATCATATAATTTATTCACTTTTTTCGTGTTTTTTTTTTTTGCAGGGCGAAAATCCTATTTACAAGCAGGCGACAACAACGTTTAAAAATCCAACGTACGCCGGCAAGTGAGCGAGAGTTCTACCAACTAACGTCAACCAACGCTGCGTTCGCAACAGTGACAAATATCTCACACAACTGTACGAATACGCTACGAATGCACGGTATAGTTGTGGATGTATTGTAATGTGAAAGATCCCGCATTGCCTGCAGCAGTATGCATTCTGTACCGTGCTACCGTGGCACAGCCAAACTGCATTAATTAGAAGAACCAGGGTTAGAAAGATTACTAATGCCGTTACTATCCCATACGACGTTAGCTAACTGACTACCAACACTAATTCGCTAGGTAATTGGAGGTAAGACGAAAACGATTTACCAGAATCAACGCCCGAGAACGTTAAGCAATATTTTCCACCTCATGATGCAGTGAGACGAGTGTTGATTGATTCGAATGTTTTTACTTTTTTTTTTTAGCAACAAAATGTAAAAGTGATGCGATAAAGGTAGATTATGTGCACGGATTTGATTTCGAACTAATTAATCGGCAGTTCGGTTTCGTTCGAATCAACTCGTCTGTCTCTAGTCCGCCGTACATTAGGGAACGGTGCAGCCCGCGGACGAAACATGGTACGATTCGTTCTTCTAACAAAACAATGAAACAAAACGTGACGTCAATATCGTATATTGTATTTCGCATTGCATCGGCAGATATTAAGTTTTGAGAGACGTATCCGTATATCGCCATATCTAAATGTAGTTGTTACTTGTTTTTTTTTTTTTAGTATGTTGAAAGTAAACATCATACGGAACCATTTATTACGATAAACGAGCGATCATAGGGACATCTCCTTTTAATCTAGCAGATTAAAATTTAAAATTGGCACAAAGTAAAACATGGACTTTATTTTAAGCACACACGAAAACGGCCACACACGAAAACAAAAATCTGGCAACGATATGTCTAAACATAGAAGTTGAAGCTTCTCGCAAACCGAAACGACCATTCACGGTGTGTAAAATGTCTGCACACTGCATTGAAGGTTTACAATATCTCGTTATCAATACTAACGTGCGCTTCGCTTGCGACAATCTAGGATTGTTTAACGGCGAGCAGACTCCCGAAGTGCCCTTATGAATCGGAACTATTGTGGCCAACAAATGACAAGCAAATATAAAAGCAATTCAACATTTATTAGTAAAAAGGGGGGGGAAAGAAAAGAAGCCAAACGTGTGCCATTGAAATTTTTGATACAAATCAGTTGCAAACCGCCAACTGTTTGCGTGTGTTTGGGCTAACAGCGAATCGAACTTTGCTATTTTCAAGCGTTTGCAGTGCGCATACAGATTTCCTGTTTTTAACAATTTATTTTTCTCTTGCATTAATATCCATCTTCTAACGTACCGTTACATATGGGAATGATAGTGTATCTAATCGATACGCTATGTTTCGATGATAGCATAAATGGAAAGCTGTTTGCATTAAGCGAGATTATTAGCGAGATTGTGGTTCAATTCGGACGATAAGATGTCCTGCATCGAAATATGATTAAAAAAAAAAATTATGTTCTGGTGTTAAGGTACTCGAATTCGACAATTCGATAAAAATTATATTTATCTGCATACTCATTAACCGTTCAGGCAGAGTTGTTTAATAGTTCAGTAATTAATTAGTGTTGTTCTCGTTTTGAGATAGGTTCTAACAAATAGACAAAATCTTTCATCTTATTTTTATACTGAAAGCAACACACGGCACAAAAAGAGTGTAAACACGCCGAGCGGGTAATATATAGGATAAAGTTGAAAAGTAAAGTAGCAAACACCGCTAATGTGTTCTTCTCTCTTATCGCATGTACGTGGTGGAACAAGTACCGGGAACGAGATACACAGTAGAACGAGGTTTAATTCCACTAACGTTATGAACTACAAGACTAATTTTGCCATGCAGTCTGTTTGAAGAAAGGAAGCAAAGAAAGTAACAACACAAGTCTAACCTAGTACATGGGAAAAGAACGGTTACAAATACTTATTTTTTTTTACACACACTACATGTAAAGTAGCTGTTGAACAACAAAAGATCAAGTATTTTTCTCTCACTCGCGTTTCGCAACAGGCAAAGGAAGAAGAAACAAAAAGTAAACCGTCTTTCAAATAACGAGCCTTATACACTAGTGCCTTTTTTATGTTAATCTAACCTCGTTGTGCTTGATTACTGTAAATAATTTATTGTCGGTGTGTATTTCAACTTTTTACTTAAGTTGCGTAAAAACAACGGTGGCTTGTACTATTAACGAATTTTAGCTAAAAAATATATATATTGAAGCAGTCTTAAAGCAGAATTACAACATAACAAGATATTAGAATAAACAATTATAGTAACTCGTGGTTCATGTCTTCGAAGTCCTTTTCATTTTCCTAACCTGTTTGTAGTTTTCTTCATCAAGCGTTTCAATTTTTTACAATATTGGTTTATTGCTGGGATATCCGAAAGAAACATTCATGTTACGG